>JAXQQM020081873.1:0-192425 GCA_034641835.2 Pinus albicaulis | reverse complement strand
AACAGTACCTTGGAAAAGTCAAAATATAGAGGTCTGGCAAGAATCTGCGCTATCCATGCCCCAAGTGTGGGCTCTACTATTTTTTCTTCTCGACGCATTTCCTTTTCCTGTACTGGTTGTTTGGTTATCTGTACCAATATCTTCAATTCTACAACACGCTCCTCGACACGTGTTAGAAGTGCATCGTATCAAACCTCTAACTTGTTCCATGATTCTACCATTGCTTCCTGAATCATGTCCCCAATCTAATCCAAGTCCCCAACAGTGAGGACCAATGGAATTATGTCATTTTTCTTGTTTGCCTTCTGCTTCTTTTTGCTTCTTTTGGTAGCTTTGGTGTCTGCCTTCCTCTTCTTTGTGATAAATGGGTTTGTCTTTGTATTTTCAAACTCTTTGTTCTTCTCATCTCCTCCAAGAGGATCCTTGTGACTCTCATTGTGGTGCTTCTCTTGTTCTACCTCTTTCCCATATTTTTCCTTCCCACTTGCTTCTTCGTGCTACATTGTGTCCTTCTCTATCGAAGAATCCTTCGTCTTTGTCTCCATTGCAGTGATCCACTCCTCAGGCCACTGTTGTATCTCTGCTAGGAGATCGTATTATGTCACTAAATATGGTAGGGGATTCCATGTCTTCATTGTGTCCTTGCAAGCCTGTATGTAAATTTTTTGGAAGTCAGCCTTAAACTTCACGACAAGGTTATATTGCTTGTATATGCTCCGTGAGAGGCAAGGGTGTTGGCTCACCAACATGTGTAATTCCATATGATATATAAAAAAAAAAAATCATTTTGATATCCTGTGCGCATGGTAGTTTAGTGGTATACTAGAGCTAGGCATACCTCGTGACTTCACAAACATCTAAAGCTACCGGAGGGAACTGTGAATCTTCCAGCTCTTTCCATGCAAGCATTTCAATTATTAGAAGTAACCATGCATAATGAAATAGAGTACATTTCTCCTGAGCCTCGCAGCAGTCGTTAGAAACTCTTTGCATAGGTATGCGGCCTAGTTGTATTGAACCCAATTAGCGTACTATGAAAATAATGAAACCACCAGTGTAGGGACTTCATTAGCCCGACACTTCCTCATGATTTTTCCATCCAATATATGTGTTGCGAAGAGAACTCCCTGGTCATTGATTATTAGGCCCCTATAATACTAGTGTATCCCCTTATTGTTATTGTTAGTGTAGCCCCCTTATTGTTATTTTTGTGCCCATGTAGAACCCATATTTTTATTATTTTTCCCTATAGAAGCCCACTATTGTTATTTTTATGCCCTTACATTGTTATTGTTATGTCGGCTAGGATTATATTGTGACCCCTTGGACTCCTATATATAGAAAGAAGGTTTTTTCATTTGTATCATCCAAGAAATGTTCATTTATGTAAGGTAAAGGAGGTTTCCTCCTTGAAGAGGTTGATTTCTAAGTCCTTGATCTATCTTTTCTTCTATTCTGTGAGTTGGGTTCATAACATTTGGAATCAGAGCTTTCAATTCTAGGGTTTCGCTGCTACAAACAGGTCATCATGGAATTTTCACTATAGCTTTTTTTCTACCAATATTCAGAAGCTGAAAAAAACCCATTTCAGCCAAAATCTGGAGGAACTTTGTGTAAAAATTTCAGATATTGTTTTGCTATATTTTCAGAGATGTGATCTGAGTAAGTTAGGGTTTTTGCAGTCTCCATAATTTCATCTCAAATAGGGAAACTCATCATAACTTTTTTTTCATACATCGAATTGGAATTTTGTAAAAAGTGGTCGCAATGACACGAACTATAGTTTCTTTTGTATCGATTTCAGAGTTGAAAGTCGAAACAGTGACACGTGGTAGTCTGTACAAGTTCGCTCTGCTAAATCAATCCATAATTAGGTCATTGTGGCAGGACCAAATATCAAATCTTGGGGATCCAAAATTAGAAAGATACATCAGTTTCAATATTGAGCTCCTCAAAATAAAGAAAAATGTGTGTATCTTTTTTTTTTAATTGCATAAGTCTTGTTTGAAAAATCAGTTTGATGTGATTCCAAGGGCATATTAAAGCATAGATATCAGTATTGGGTTCTAAAATACCCCCCAAAAAATAATTCCAAACCCATTAATCCCTCAAAAGGCTCTACTATGACTCATGAAGAGGAATAAGTGAAACATGATATATCAAAATTACGAGACCATGTGCAACAAATTTCTCTCTCACAAAGAGTAACAAAAAATGAAATGGAAGCTAAGATGGATGGTTTGAAGAAAGACATGGATGGATTGAAGAAAGGTGTGGAAGCTAATATGTATGGTTTGAATAATGGCGTGGAAGCTAAGATCGATGGTATAGAAGAAAAGCTGAAAGCATACATGGAAAGTTTGAAAGAAAGTTTGACAAAGCTGCTACAAGAAATTATTCCTAATGGAGAAACGGTAGTAGTTGAAACTCGTGATGAGAACAAAATAAATGTTAATCATCATTTCATAGACTCTAATGTCATATTTAATACTCACCATATTCCAAAGATCAATATGAGGAAGTTTGATTGGAAGGATTCGGTAACATGGATACTACTGATGGAGCAATATTTTGATCTCCATATTGTGCAAAACACACAAAAGGTACACATTGAAACTTTATATTTAGAACAAAATACATTTGTATGGTATTGATGATTTTGCTCTCATAAAAAAAAAAAAAAAAAAAAAATCACTTGGTCAATTTTTACGAAGGAAATAATAGCACATTATGAGGATACAAAGAGAAACACCTTCTTTATCCAATTGATAAATATCAAACAAAAGGGTTCAATGGTGGAGCACATTGTGGACTTCCAAAATTGAATATAAGGGTAAGTGATATTCCATAGGCACACAGGATTGATGTCTTAATAGGGACTTTAAAGGATAACATCCAACATGAGGTTTGCCTTTGGGAACCTGATTCATTGGAGAATTCATTCAGGTTGGCAAGAAAAATTGAAAACAAAATTATGTCAACAAGGAAGCCTACCACCCACAACTATAAAGATGGAAGTGTTGCTACTCCTACACTTCCACAACCTACAAGGTTGACACCATAACAATTGGAATAAAATATATAAAAATGGTTTTGCTATATTTGTGACAGAAAATACACTAAAGGTCATAAGTGTGCTGAGAAGAAATTATTTTACATAAATTGTGAAGAGGAGGAAGAAAATGAACAAGAAACTTCAAAAGAAGAGGATATACACTAGGAACCAACCCTGGAGGAAGAAGAAATGAATCTAACCATATTCTGTAATGCATTGGCAGGAATTACCACTCCTCAAACTCTCAAGATAGAAGGACATATAAAGAAGAAAAATGTAATAGTGATGACTGATTCAGGTAGTAACCATAATTTTATTCATTGTAAGGTAGCCAAGGAATTGAATTGCTTCCTATACCCAGCACTAGAGTGTCCAATGATGGTTGCAAATGGAGGAAATATAAGTTACTCTGGAAAGTGCCATAATATAAAACTAACCATGGAGGAATATGTATTGAATAGTTCAATGCTCTCCATCCCAATGGATGTTGTTGATGTTGTACTAGGAATACAATGGTTACAAACTTTGGGGAGGTAGCTTTTAATTCTCAAGAACTTTTCTTGAATTTTTTTTCGGAAGGAAAGGAAGTTGAATTACGGGGTATCACAGGGAAGCCATGAAAGATAATCTGCTCTAATGTCCTGACAAAGCTTATGAAGAAAGAACAACAAGGCGTAATTGCACAATTATGCTCACTAGAGGTTCAAACATCAAAATCATATATTTCTCCAGATCTCCAAAAAATCTTGGACAATCATTCCAAGCTATTTGAGACTCCAAAAGGACTCCCACCTATTCGTGATCATGATCATGTTATTGATTTGATTCCAGGAAGTGTTCCTCCAAACATCAAGCCTTACAGATATCCTTACGCTCAAAAGAGTGAGATTGAACGTATGATTGTAGAAATTATAGAGGCTGGTATAATTCAACCTATTCAAAGTTCTTTCTCTGCTCCAGTAGTATTGGTGCGCAAGAAGGATGGATCATGGTGTATGTGTCCAGATTATAGAGAGCTCAACAAGCTCACTGTTAAAGATAAATTTTCCATCCCCATCATTGATGAATTATTGGATGAATTACATGGAGAAATTTACTTCACCAAGTTGGATCTTCATTCTGGATATCATCAAATTAGAATGAATATTGAAGACATTCAGAAAACAGCATTCATAACTCATGAGGGTCTTTACGAATTTTTGGTCATGCCTTTTGTCCTTACTAATGCACCTTCCACATTTCAAGGTTTGATGAATTACATTTTCAAAACATTCCTTAGAAAATTTGTGTTATCATTTTTTGATGATATAATAATCTATAGCAAGTCTTGGAAGGATCATGTTCAACATGTTGACATGGTGCTCAAACTATTGGAGGAGAAACAATTATATGCAAAAACCTCCAAATGTTTCTTTGGAGTACACGAGGTGGAATATTTGGGTCATATTGTATCTCATGAGGGTGTTAAAGTAGACCCTAACAAAATTAAATCCATGAAGGAATGGAAAATCCCTACAAACATAAAGCATCTTCGAGGATTTCTAGGGTTAACAGGGTATTATCGCACGTTTGTTAAGAATTATGGGAAAATATCTACACCTTTAACATCTTTATTGAAGAAAGATGCATTTTCTTGGACTCCATAAACAACTAATGCCTTTGAACATATTAAAGAGGAAATGTGCCAATCACCGGTCTTAACTACACCAGACTTCACAAAAACCATAAACAACTAAGGCCTTTGAACATCTTAAAGAGGCAATGTGCCAATCACCGGTCTTAGCAACACTAGACTTCACAAAAACCTTTATTGTGGAATGTGATGCCTCATGAAATGGAATTGGTGTGGTTTTAATGCAAGAAGGAAGACCCATTTCTTTTGAAAGTCGTCCAATCAAAGGAAAGTATTGACTGAAACCTATTTATGAGAAGGAAATGTTGGCAATACTACATGCACTAAAGAAATGGCGACCTTACGTAATGGGAAGACACTTCAAGGTAGAAACAGATCATGATAGTCTTAAATAATTTTTGGAACAAATATTTTCTTCAGAAGAGTAGCAAAAATGGGTCACAAATATGTTTGGTTATGACTTTGAAATCATCTACAAAAAATGGAATCAAAATGTTGTTGCAGATGAAATCTCAAGAAAGGATGAGGATGTGTAAGCATTTCTTTGTGCTATTTCTATTATCCAACCTGAGTGGGTAACCGAAGCAAGGGATGAATGGAAGAATGATGAAGAAGTGTGGACACTCGTTCAAAAGTTGCAGCAATATCCCAGTACATCTAAAACATTTATCTAGAAAAATGATTCATTATGGTACAAAGATTGCTTATATATTTGTAATAAATTCCAACTCAAACAAAATATTCCTTTGGAATTGCAAACCTCTCCTTTAGGAGGACACTCATGATTTTTAAAAACTTACCACGGGGTCAAGAAGGAATTTTTTTGGGATGGCCTTCAATCTGATATTCAAAAGTTTGTGGCAGAATGTTTGGTTTTCCAACAAAATAAAGTTGAGACAATTAAGACCCTCGGTCTGTTACAACCTTTATCCATTCCAAATCAATGTTGGGAGGAGGTTTCAATGGATTTTATCACAGGTTTACCCAAGTCCGAAGGAAAGACTGTCATCATGGTGGTAGTTGATAGACTTACCAAGTATGCACAATTTTGTGCATTATCTCATACATTTAAAGTCAATACAATTGCTACTACATTTATGGAAACAATTCAAAAGCTACATGGAAACCCAAAGACTATTGTAAACGACAGAGATCCCATTTTTACAAGAAATTTTTGGATGGAATTATTTTCTTGTTTGGGTACTCAATTAGCTTATAGCTCATCATATCATCCTCAAACTAATGGGCAAACTGAGATAGTGAACAAATGTTTGGAAACATATCTTCGTTGTTTTGTATATGATAAACAGACACAATGGGTCAAGTGGTTACCTCTAGCTAAATGGTGGTATAACACTTCCTTTCATACTGCAGCAAAACTGACCCCATTTATGGCACTTTATGGATATCATCCACCCTCCATCTGTAATATTCCAAAATGGAAAAAAATAGGAATATAGAACATATGCATAATTCCAACTACGGTAACATAAGAATAAAACATGTAGAACTGGAAAAATGTCGGAATACATCAAAACATCATACATATGAGCAGAAACAACTGAGCCATATCATTAAGTATCAACGCAAGGTAAGTACACAGTGCGAATGCACTCAAGCCACAAGATGGCTGAAATACACTAAAGAAAACTATCACTGGAAATGTTGTGCTGCTACTGCTGTTGCTGCTGAAAACTACTGTTATTGTGAAGAAGAACCATGTGCGGGAGGCTATTTTATTGCTCAGAAATATTCGAGATTAGAACCACAGACTCTACTCAAAAAAACCAGAAAAACCCAGAGATGTTTTGGCCAAATTTTAACTTTGGATTTTCGGCCCTTTTTGGGTGGCACACTACACCCCTGCTGGCTGAGTTACGCACTCCCTGGAGACAATTGTTGATATGGGGCTGAAAGAATGATCTATCAGCTACAATAGAAACCACTTAGCTCACTAACTAAAGTGATGATCCCTTCTCCTGATCTCCAAGCTAGAAGCTTGAGATCTAGCTCCTCCTTTCTCTGCTCAAGTTGCAACTACAAACTACACAACTGCTGGACTAGACTGCACTTTCAAGGGGGTTGGAGTTGTATCATGTTGCGGGACGATGAAATAATTCTCACAAATCATGTAAATTATCTCTCCAAAGTGAGGGAAAGACACCTCGTAGGATTCCAAGCTGAAATACTTGGAACTTCCTTCCTCCCTTAGATCTGCCTGGTTGGACTGCGCAATTCCTGAAGGAATTGTTGCTGCATGGAGGTGTAATATAATATCATGATTCTGGATATCAAAATGCTACTCCTGGAAGACTAAAATAGAAGCTCAAGGTGAAAGGATGAATCCTCCACCGGTTTCCTAGCTGAAATGTTAGAAACTACCTTCCTCCTCTCAAACCCTGAGATAGGAATGTGTAATTCCTGAAGCTGTATGTTGTACATATTTACTCCTGCAGGTAAATTTTCGGTCTGCCACCTTTTTTCAAATTTCCTTCAGACCTTCACCGTGGCTTAAAGCCTCATGCTCCTATTTGATTTTACCACCTCCGCCCAAAATGCATTATCTGAAGGTTTAAAACCCGCTATTAAAATTATATTGAGCCTTAGCCCCTTTTGCTGTTGTCAACACATGACCCGAGCCCGAAAATCACAAGCCAAAGGGAAGAGAGCTTATAGTTTTATGTTATCGGGGGCGATAGCAACCGTCCGATCTAATTAAATAAACGGAGCGGAGATCTTTTTATATGGTGGCCCCCGCGTCCGTATCCCACTGCAAAAACCGGAGGTATTGTCCCGCACCGCTTCCACCGAACCGGCGGTATTTACCATGGGGGCAGCGATTCCATTTAAAACATGTCGCGTGTCCCCAGTACGGGCATGAAACCACTTTTCCCCCCGCGCGTTAAAGTCTGTACAAAGGTCGAGCAGCGGAACTCACCCGAGTCGTTAGATTTGTTGTCCTCAATCCGACGGTGGATATACTTCAGAGTCGCTCGCTCGTTAACGTGTGTCCACCGTGAGTTGTGGCCCACCATTGTGTTGCTCTTATCACCTCCTAACCGTCGATCCGTCTTCCAAGATCCGACGGCCAGAAATCAGTCTCCCCATCTGTTGACTCCGCTGCCACGTTGTCTTTCCACCTGTCCCCCCGTACACCCATGTGTCATGCCCCTGTGTATCCTTGACGTCATCCTGTCGTATATATATATATATATATGTGTGTGTGTGTGTTTTAATTTATACTCTTCATTCTTTTCCATTCTTCACGTTCAAACTGTTTCACGTGGAGGAGTCGTATTCTGTCTGCTCAACCAAAGCCCCCATTGTCTCTCCTCCGCCACCCTGTGTGTTCCTGTCATTTGTTCGAGTCTTCTGCGTCATCACCGTCTCCATCTCCTCGTTCCTTACCTCTGAGTCCTTTTTTTCTAATATATCTGCGGGTTTTGCAGGTTTTAAGATAACAAGAAGGCGCTTTAATTTGTTGCCTCAGTTGCAGAGGTCGGGAACATGTCAAAGGACGACATTCTGCTGGTGAAATTTAAAGAAGAAGCCGAGGGTAGGTACGTGAAATGACCATCATTAAAAGAAAACAAAGATATGGATCTACAGAACCCTCCAGAGAAAATCAAGGAACACTTCGCCCTGCATTAAAGGTCCAGGATTTAAATCCAAAGTTAATGGCCGAGAGTACAGTACAGAATTGCAGACTATCTCAAGGTTCTTACGGCAGCAGATTTTTCCCTCAGCGAAAGGCATAACATTGTATATATTTTATTATTTGTGTCATGTTTATAAGGAGATTTTCATCTCCCAGCATTTATTTCTAGAGACAGATTGTAAAGTACAGTCATTTATAGTTAGTCATTCATAGAGTGGGCGCGAATGTTTTCCGCCATTTTATTCAAAATTGAGTCATTAAATGTGCTTCATCTACCTCCTTCTCGAGAATTCTCTATCTTTTCTATAAAGGCCCGAAAAGAAGACATTGTAAGGGTTCCAGATTTCTATCAGCAAACTGTGCAGTGAAAAGGTTTTTGTATACATTTTGTAATACTTCTGTATGAAGGTTTAGAGCCCGTAGGGTCTCAAGGAGGAGGAGTTATAACTGTAATGAGGATTCTGGTCTTTGGTATCTCACAGTATGTAATTTTCTCTTATGTGTTAATACAATATCTCCTTTCGTGCTATTTATCTTCTTGTATCATGTTCTAGAATGCGAGTGGCTCACTAGTTTGCAGTAAGGATTCATCCTTGTTGATGCCCTTTCTGGAATTAGTCAAGCGCTTTAAATAGGCCTAGTCATGATATACTATTCCATGTTCATCTCTTCCATATTTTCTGCTATATTAGTTACTTGAGGAGGGTGCTTTTAAAACGCCATTGTCATATAAGGATTCATAAATTAATATGCCCTTATGTGGTTCTGTTGTGTATCTGGGTATCAGTCTCATGTTAACTAATATCTCCCCTATGTTTCCTCACTGCACTCACTTCCTGATATTTGATTTCTGTGATATATTATTTGAACTGGCCCTCTTTACAGTAAGCTGTCTCTTAACTGTATGACGCCTTTGTATTGGAGTTTTACATGATGTTCCTACATTATTCTTATCTTTGCGTCAGCTTCTGAGAGAGTTTGGTCCCATTTAAAACTTATTTCCTTGTTTAAACAAGAGATAGTAGGAAGGCATTTGGATTGAAAACCCAAGCTATATTACGTGCCTCCCTGCTATATTAAGATGTCCTAGGCACTGGTCTATGGCAACTCTAGACTGTCTCTAGGAGGTGACAAAATTGTCCACAACATCTTTCTAGCGCCGTTGCCAAGGAACGAATTCAAGAATATCAGTTTCCCTGGGTCTCAACAAATTGTTTTCACTCTCTAATCAGGTGAGCACAGAGATTTGAAGAGTTGCATATCTCTCACCTTGGCGACTCCACTGGTCTTTATTTGATAAATTTTATTGGTAGTCCTGGCTTCTCGAAAGCCACATTTGAGGTCAGATACATCTCAGTCGAAAACACCTTACGTGTCTGACCCAGAGAAGATCATTCATAAAAGAGTTTGGAAGGAGAGGAAGTCAGTTCGTGCTGAAAACCCTGAATATTCCATTGAAGATTATCCGCCCTCTTCTTCTCAAGAGATCAGAACAGAAAATCCCGAGTTTTACTCAGAAACTCCACGTAGAGGAAGTGTCCGGATTGAAGAAGATTCTCATCCTACTCCCGAGGCTGAGGAAATTAAAGAAGTCACAGAAGTAGCTGCTGTTAACCGTGAATTATTCCCAGCTACGCCTCAGTCCTCCATATCATATATTCCCATTGTTATTCATACTCCGCTTCCTCCTACTCCTCTCCCTTCATTTGTATCTCAGACTGTTGTACAACCCCCACCTCCCCCAATGGCTAATGTTCCTGCTTTTCTATTGAACAAATACGCGCCACTGGCCTTGCCCCAAGTGCTAAATGATATGCCACAGGATTATCTAAAGATTCTACCAAGATTTAATGGTGAAAATGAAGTTGATGCTCAGAAACATCTTGAGACCTTCTGCTCTTTCGCAGAGAACTTCAATGTTGAACATTTGGATGTGGTCTTGAGATTGTTTGTACAGTCTTTGGAAGGTGAAGCCAGAAAATGGTTCAAGACATTGGGAAATCGTTCTGTGACCACCTGGGACCAGATGGAAAATATTTTTCTCAGGAAATGGGGGGAAAAGAAATATCATGGTCAATGTCTTATTGATTTTAATACTATGAAGAAGAAACAGAACGAAGGGGTATCAGAGTTTATCAAAAGATTCAACAAGTTATATCTAACCCTGCCTCCTGAAATGAAGCCCCATGAAACAGCTGCTAAGATAGTTTTTATAACAGCCTTTGATCTTGATTTTGGCTTCGCATTGAGGGAAAGAAAACCTGCCACTTTAGATGATGCACAGTCAGACGCTCTGGAATTGGAAGAAAACTTTGCCTCCACTGGGAAACTGAAGGGAAAAATTGAACAGGATACTAGGAGGAGAGGCAAAGAAGAGGTTTCCACCTCTAATCAGGAAAAAGATTCAGATAAAATGGATGAAATAAGAAAAATGATAAAGAAGATGGTCAAGCTTGAACTGGAAGCTAAAAATGCAGCTCCCAAGAACTATTACAATGCTCCAAACAGAGGATACAATCCTCAGTACAGAAGACCACCATTGCAGATATTGCCGAGAGAGGCGAAGGAACAACAAGACCAGGTACCACATCCCCTGTACCTAGAAGGTCCAGCAGAAGACTCCACTGGAGATGCAGCTTATGGATTAGAAGATTCAAATCTGGCTTTTTCAAATACTGATGATATGGATTGTCCATTGCAAGACGAAGAAGAAGAAGCAGAGATTGATCATTATTGTAAGCAATTTGCTGATTTCATGCAAGCACAATTCAATGTAAAATATGATCTTAGATCTTCAAGGAAGAGGACCAGAACTCAAGATCAAGAAGAGGAGCCACCTCAGAAAGAAGCATCTGCTCAGAAGGAATCAGCAACAAAGAGAAACATAGAAAAAGGTAAGAATCTTCTAAATATTCCCTTGCAGCCTAATGATCAGATTCCTTCTTCTTCAAAAATAGTCAGTCCTCCTAATGCTGAGCCAGTGTCAAAAGAAATTAAGTCTTCAGCTGAAAATAAGGAGTCAAAAGAAGTAGTGATAGAAAAACCCCCATCTGCTTTCAATTTGCAAAAAGAATTGAGAAGATTAAGATTCCTGTCCCCCTGACTGAACTATTAAAACAGCCTGTATATCAGTCTCAAGTCACTTCCTTTATGCTTCCTCCTGAAATGCCAATTGCACCTGATAGTTTAAATCTTCAAGAAGAAATACCCATGGTAGTCTTTGGCCCACACGTCGAGGAGATAGACCCATCTACTCCTCCTTTTTACGTGTCTCTAGTTATACATGACCTACTGTTGCACAATTGTATGTTAGATTCTGGGGCTTCCCATAATCTTATGCCTCTATCTGTCATGGAACAACTAGGACTGCAAATTACAAGAGCATACAAAGACTTATATTCATTTGATTCCAAAAGAGTTAAATGCTTGGGAATGATTAAAGATTTAGTGGTCAATTTGGCCCAAATTCCAGCAAAGAGTGTGGTCATGGACATTGTGGTTGCCGATATCCCAGCCCGCTTTGGCATCCTGCTGTCAAGGTCCTGGGGTACCAAGATTGGGGGGTCAATTAAATTGGATTTAACATATGCTACTATCCCAGTCTTTGGAGGCCAGGAAAGGAGGTTGTACCGAGGGACTAGATTTGTTAAAATGGTAACCAAGGCTGACTGCTCAGAGAATTCACCAGTGTATAACAAAGAGGGAGACGTCTCATGTTTAATGTTAGAAGAAAATCAAAATTGTGCTCATGAGCCCCTTTTTGGTCAAATCCAAGCTGAGCAGCCTAAAGGAGACCAGGAATCAGAAATTTGGACTTTTCATTTTGATGGAGCAAACTCAAGAGAAGGCAATGGAGCTGGGGTGTTGTTAATCTCTCCTACGGGAAAGTGGGTGCCACTGTCTTTCAAATTGGAGTATGAGGCTACAAACAATGTAGCTGAATATGAAGCACTATTATTGGGATTACAGACAGCAAGAAACATGGGCATCCAAAGTCTGAAAGTCTTGGGAGACTCTGAGTTGGTGGTGAGACAGATCAAAAATCAATGCCAAACCAAGCACCCTCGGCTCAGAGCATATAGAAACGAAGTGTGGGACATGATAGAAAATTTCTTCTCAGCATTTAACATACATTTCATGCCCCGGGAGAAAAATAGAATAGCAGATTCTCTCGTTGTACCTGCCAGTACTTTCCGTCCTCCCCAAAATCCACTCTTAAGATATTAAGTGGAGGTACGGTACAGACCATCCATTCCAGATAATATAAAGCATTGGCAGGTATTTGAAGATGATGAACAGATGAAGAGATTCATGGAGACAGTGGGAGAATTCTCCAATATGGAGATTGATGATAATGAGGAAGAGGAAGTTGGAAATATTGTAGAAAACAAATGGGAAGAAAGAATAGCAGGTAATAAAGTGTTGCAGCTGAAAGGAAATGTTATACCTAGAGGTCTGGTGCCTCTAGAAAGATTATTTAACAAAGATGACATTCCATTGCAGCCAAACAAAGTGACAAAAGAAGATCAAGTGGGAGATCTGAATTTGGGTACTTGTGCTGATCCCAAAATTGTCAAATTATCTAAAAGAGTCCCAGAAGAATATAAAGAAAAATATTTGAAGTTGTTTCAATCCTACAAAGATGTATTTGCTTGGTCCTATCAGGACCTAAAAACTTTTGATGTTAGTATAATGCAACATAAGATTCCATTGAGGGAAGATGCAAAGCCATACAAGCAGAAACTCAGACAAATAAATCCTCTACTACTTCCCTCTATTGAAAAAGAAATTAAGAAGCTACTGAAGGCCAAGATAATTGTGCCATTGAGGTACTCAGAATGGGTAGCAAACCTTGTTCCTGTTCGAAAGAAAAACGGAGAAATAAGGCTCTGTGTGGATTTCAGGAACTTAAATAGAGCATCATTGAAAGATAATTATCCACTGCCTAAGATGGACCACATCCTGCAGAAAGTGGTGGGAGCATCCAGAATGTCAATGATGGATGGATTTTCTGGTTATAATCAGGTAGCTGTATTTCCAGAAGACCAAAATAAAACTGCATTTACTACACCATGGGGAACTTTTATGTATGCTAGGATGCCATTTGGATTAATTAATGCAGGAGCTACTTTTCAGAGGGCAATGGACATAGCCTTTGTTGGAGAACAGGACAAGTTTTTGGTGGTATATCTTGATGATATCACAGTGTTTTCAAAGAATGATGATGAGCATATTGAACATTTAAGAAGAACTTTTGAAAAGTGCAGAAGGTACGGCCTTTCTCTCAATCCTCAAAAATCTTTGTTTGCATTAGATGAGGGAAAACTCTTAGGGCACATTGTAACTAAATATGGTGTGAGAATAGACCCTAAGAGAGTTGAAGTAATAAACAGTATTCCTTTACCGAGGAATAAGAAGGAAGTACAGGTGTTTTTAGGCCGAATCAATTTTTTGAGAAGGTTTATTCCTAACTATGCTGAGATAGTTAGGCATATAACTGATATGTTGAAAAAGGAGAATGAAGTAAAATGGTCCCAGGAGTCTAGAGATGCATTCACAAGGATAAAACAGGCATTTGCTGAAGCTCCTGTGCTAGCTGGACCAGATTACAACAAGCCATTTATGATCTTTTCATTTGCTTCACCTCATACAATTGCTGGAGTATTATTGCGGAGAAATGAAGAGGGATATGAACAGCCTATAGCTTTCTTCAGTCAAGTGCTTTATGATGCTGAATTGAAATATAATATATTGGAGAAGCAGGCATATGCCCTGGTAAAGTCCCTTAAATCTTTTAGAGTGTATGTTTTGCAATCTCACATTACTGCATATGTTCCCACAGCAGCTGTCAAAGACATTCTTGTTCAAGGGGACAGCGAAGGTAGAAGAGGAAGATGGATTGCAAAAATTCAGGAGTATGATTTGGACATAAATCCTACTAAGTTGATTAAAGGACAGGGACTTGCTAAGATGTTATCTGAATAAAATCATCAAGCCTTGGGCATTAATTTATCCATGATAGCAAATGAAGAATCTGAAAAAGATGAAGAGCAACAAGGACTAGAGATGGCCACTCAAAAGATACATGTGAAATACCTGAATAGTCCTTGGTACAAAGAAATTGTTGAATATCTTTTAACACTCAGCTGTCCTCCGAGTTGTGATAAGATAAAATATAGAGCTGTAAGAATGAAATCTCAGAAATACATGATTGCCAATGGACAGCTATATTGGAGAGACCCTTCAGGTATATTACTGTTATGCCTCACAGAAAATGAAGTGGAGAATATATTGACAGAATTTCATGAGGGAATATGTGGAGGACATTACAGCTGGAGAGCCACAACTCATAAAATCCTAAAGGCTGGTTTCTACTGGCCAAAATTGTATACAGACACTTTTGCTTGGGTGAGAGCATGTGGCAAATGCCAAAGATTTGCAGAAAGACAGAAATTAGCAGCTTTTCCCTTGATTCCTATTCATGTAAATGAACCATTTCAGAAATGGGGATTAGATTTTATAGGAGAAATACATCCCCCATCAAGTGGCCAATATAAATGGATACTAACAGCCACAGATTACTTCACGAAATGGGTGGAAGCCATACCTACCAGAAATGCTACAGATGCTGTGATAATGAGGTTTATGGAGTAAAATATCATATCTAGGTTTGGCTGTCCTGCTAGAATTGTAACTGACAATGCACAAGCTTTCAAATCTGCCAGGTTTGTAAATTTCTGCCAACGATATAATATCATATTGACTCACTCTACTGCTTACTATCCACAGGGAAATGGCTTGGCAGAGTCTTCTAATAAAACCCTGGTGAGGGCCCTGAAGAAAACAATAAGTGAAAATCAGAAAAACTGGGACTCTCAATTAAAGTTTGCTCTATGGGAAAATAGGATAACCAGTAAAAGAGAAACAGGGAAATCCCCCTATGAGTTGGTTTATGGCCGAGCTGCTGTGTTTCCTGTGCAATTGGCGTTGCCAGTAGCACGTTTTATGCAGGAAAGTCAGGAAGAACCGGATGACATGATCAGAAGGATTAATCAATTGGTAGAGTTGGAGGAAACACAAAACCAGGTGAACCAGAGATTAATAGAATATCAAGAGAAAATGAAGAATGTCTTTGACCGGCATGCAAAGGATAGAAAGTTTCAAATTGGAGACCTGGTTCTCAGATGGGATGTTCGCAGAGCAGAGAAGGGCAAGCATGCTAAGTTTGATCCGCTATGGTTTGGTCCATTCAAAATCGTGAATCAAGGGCGAAATAATACTTTCATGTTAGAAAACCTACAGGGTGATCTGCTGGACGCCCCTGTGAATGGCCAATTTCTTAAGCCATACTTTCAATTCTGACCCAGGCTAGGGTGCCTGACTGTATTATACTGTATATAAGTTGTTTTAGTTTTTATTCTCATAAAAAGAAAAGGATGATGGCCATTACTTGAGGCTGAAGCGCAGGGGAATTGAAAAATAGAATGAGATATTCAGTGGTCTGCGTGTTCTCGACATGTCCGAGGACGACCATGCCGTCCCCAGATGGAGCCGATGTTGTACATATTTACTCCTGCATGTAAATTTTCGGTCTACCACCTTTTTTCAAATTTCCTTCAGACCTCCACCGTGGCTTAAAGCCTCATGCTCCTGTTTGATTTTACCACCTCCGCCCAAAATGCATTATCCGAAGGTTTAAAACCCGCTATTAAAATTATATTGAGCCTTAGCCCCTTTTGCTGTTGTCAACACATGACCCGAGCCCGAAAATCACAAGCCAAAGGGAAGAGAGCTTATAGTTTTATGTTATCGGGGGCGATAGCAACCGTCCGATCTAATTAAATCAACGGAGCGGAGATCTTTTTATATGGTGGCCCCCGTGTCCGTATCCCACTGCAAAAACCGGCGGTATTGTCCCGCATCGCTTCCACCGAACCGGCGGTATTTACCATGGGGGCAGCGATTCCATTTAAAACATGCCGCGTGTCCCCAGTACGGGCATGAAACCACTTTTCCCCCCACGCGTTAAAGTCTGTACAAAGGTCGGGCAGCGGAACTCACCCGAGTCGTTAGATTTGTTGTCCTCAATCCGACGATGGATATCCTTCAGAGTCGCTCGCTCGTTAACGTGTGTCCACCGTGAGCTGTGGCCCACCATTGTGTTGCTCTTATCACCTCCTAACCGTCGATCCGTCTTCCAAGATCCGACGGCCAGAAATCAGTCTCCCCATCTGTTGACTCCGCTGCCACGTTGTCTTTCCACCTGTCCCCCCGTACACCCATGTGTCATGCCCCTGTGTATCCTTGACGTCATCCTGTCGTATATATATATATATATGTGTGTGTGTGTGTGTGTGTGTGTGTGTGTGTGTGTGTGTATGTGTTTTCATTTATACTCTTCGTTCTTTTCCATTCTTCACGTTCAAACTGTTTCACGTGGAGGAGTCGTATTCCGTCTGCTCAACCAAAGCCCCCATTGTCTCTCCTCCGCCACCCTGTGTGTTCCTGTCATTTGTTCGAGTCTTCTGTGTCATCACCGTCTCCATCTCCTCGTTCCTTACCTCTGAGTCCGTTTTTTCTAATATATCTGCGGGTTTTGCAGGGTTTAAGATAACAAGAAGGCGCTTTAATTTGTTGCCTCAGTTGCAGAGGTCGAGAACATGTCAAAGGACAACATTCTGCTGGTGAAATTTAAAGAAAAAGCCGAGGGTAGGTACGTGAAATTACCATCATTAAAAGAAAACAAAGATATGGATCTACAGAACCCTCCAGAGAAAATCAAGGAACACTTCACCCTGCATTAAAGGTCCAGGATTTAAATCCAAAGTTAAAGGCCGAAAGTACAGTATAGAATTGCAGACTATCTCAAGGTTCTTACAGCAGCAGATTTTTCCCTCAGCGAAAGGCATAACATTGTATATATTTTATTATTTGTGTCATGTTTATAAGGAGATTTTCATCTCCCAACATTTATTTCTAGAGACAGATTGTAAAGTACAGTCATTTATAGTTAGTCATTCATAGAGTGGGCGCGAATGTTTTCCGCCATTCTTATTCAAATTAAGTCATTAAATGTGCTCGACCTACCTCCTTCTCTAGAATTCTCCATCTTTTCTATAAATGCCCAAAAAGAAGACATTATAAGGGTTCCAGATTTCTATCAGCAAACTGTGCAGTGAAAAGGTTTTTGTATACATTTTGTATTACTTTTGTCTGAAGGTTCAGAGCCCGTAGGGTCTCAGTGAGGAGGAGTTATAACTGTAATGAGGATTCTGGTCTTTGGTATCTCACAGTATGTAATTTTCTCTTATGTGTTAATACAATATCTCCTTTCATGCTATTTATCTTCTTGTATCATGTTCTAGAATGCGAGTGGCTCACTAGTTTTCAGTAAGGATTCATCCTTGTTGATGCCCTTTCTGGAATTAGTCAAGCGCTTTAAATAGGCCTAATCATGATATATTGTTCCATGTTCATCTCTTCCATATTTTCTGCTATATTAGTTACTTGAGGAAGGTGCTTTTAAAATGCCATTGTCATATAAGGATTCATAAATTAATATGCCCTTATGTGGTTCTATTGTGTATCTGGGTATCAGTCTCATGTTAACTAATATCTTCTTTATGTTTCCTCACTGCACTCACTTCCTGATATTTGATTTCTGTGATATATTATTTGAACTGGCCCTCTTTACAGTAAGCTGTCTCTTAACTATCTGATGCCTTTGTATTGGAGTTTTGCATAATGTCCCTACACTATTCTTATCTTTGTATCAGCTTCTGAGAGAGATTGGTCCCATTCAAAACTAATTTCCTTGTTCAAACAAGAGATAGTAAGTGAGCTCTTGGACTGACAATCCAAACTATATGAAGAGCTCCTTGCTATATTAAGATGTCCTAGGCACTGGTCTATGGCAACTCTAGACTGTCTCTAGGGGGTGACAAAATTGTCCACAACATGATGCATATATACCTTCATCGAAAAGGAAAGGACGGGATTGAATAATAAATCTGAAAGGTGCATCTTTATTAGGTATAAGGATGGTTTAAAGGGTTACAAGCTTTGGAACCCAGAAACAAGGAAGGTTGTGTACAGCCGAGATGTGGTGTTTAGAGAAGTGAAAGATGTTGTTAAGCATGAAGTCCTACCAAAGGAACCTGAGAAGATAGAGTTTGAGCTAAAGGAGGATGAATCAGACTCTACAACAGAAGAAGACTCAGAAGATGAAGAGCCACAAACTCCAGCTTTGAGAAGATCAGTTCGGGAAAGAAGGAAACCAGAAAGGTATAGTCCATCTGCTTTCTGTTCAAGTTTTGCCTTAACTATAACTGATGATGAACCCAGAACTGTCAGGGAGGCAGTAGATTCAGAGGATGGAAAACTCTGGAAGGAGGCCATGGTTGATGAAATGGCATCCTTGCACAAAAATGAGGCATGGGATCTGGTGGAGTTGCCGGCTGAAAGGAAGCCCATCGGGAGAAAATGGGTGTTTAAAAGGAAGATGAATGTAGAAGGCAAGGTGGAGAAATACAAAGCTCGGTTGGTAGCAAAAGGTTATTCCCAGGTGCTGGGAATTGATTTTGGTGATATTTTTTCTCCTGTTGCCAAGGTTACTTCTATTAGATTACTTCTATATGTTGCTGCTGCATTTGATTTTGAGATAGAACAGATGGATGTGAAGACAACATTTCTTCACGGGGATCTAGAAGAGGAGATCTACATGAAGCAACCTGAAGGCTTTATGGTGAAGGGTAAGAAAGAACTAGTATGCAGATTGAAGAAGTCTCTGTATGGGTTAAAACGGTCACCAAGGATGTGGTATCAGAAATTTGATACCTATATACGGGGACTTGGCTTCACCAGAAGCAAGGAGGATCACTGTGTTTATTTTAAATTAATTGGTGACCGTGTTATTTATTTGATCTTGTATGTGGATGATATGTTGTTGATTGGAAATGACAAAGAAATTATCCAAGATTTGAAGACCCAACTGTTCTCCAAATTCGACATGAAGGATCTTGGTGCGGCAAACTATATTTTGGGCATGGAAATTAAGAGAGATCGGGCAAAGAGGAAGCTCTGGTTAAACCAGAGGAAGTATGTCGAGACTATATTGCAGAGGTTCAATATGCAGGATAGTAAACCGGTGATTGTTCCTATTCCTGTAGGTGCAAAGCTGTCTGCTGAACAGTGTCCCAAGACACAAGAAGAAGAGGAGGATATGTCCCGTGTTCCATATGCAAGTGCAGTGGGTAGCCTGATGTATGCAATGGTCTGTACTAGACCAGACATTGCACATGCAGTGGGAGTATTGAGCAGGTTTATGTCAAACCCGGGGAAGGAGCATTGGACAACAGTGAAGCGGGTTTTCAGATATTTACGTGGCACTAGTGATTATGGCTTGTGCTACCAGGGAAGACCAGGATTGGAAAGAATGTTGGACATTCGTGGTTTTGTTGATGCAGACTGGGCTGGAGATCTGGACCAAAGAAGATCTACAAGTGGGTATGTGTTTAGCCTGTTTGGAGGCGCAGTCAGTTGGATGAGTAAAAGACAGTCTGTAGTGGCTCTTTCAACTACAGAGGCAGAATACATAGCAGCCACTCATGCAAGCAAGGAAGCAATTTGGTTGCAGAGATTGTGTTCAAGTATGGGGTTGGTATAGCAAGCTATAAGGATAGACTGTGATAGCCAAAGTGCAATTTTCTTGGCTAAGAACTCTGCTTATCATTCAAAGACAAAGCACATTGATGTTCAATATCACTTTGTTAGAGATATGGTTGAGGCTAAAAGGGTGTTGCTAGTAAAGGTGGACACTTTGAAGAATGTTGCAGATGCATTGACGAAGTCTGTGAGCACTCAAAAGTTCTCTTGGTGTAGAGAAACAATGGGTGTTAAAGAATTGGCCCAATGACTAAGCTCTCCTGTGGCCCCTTGTGGAAAAAAAACAACAAGTGAGAGAATGTTGGGTATGTGTTATATTCTTTCCACGACTAGCCCCACGCGCTGTATGTTGCACCGGGCATAGTAGGGGGGTCACAAGGGGGGAGGCAACCCCCACTGTTGGGGTCCAGGGCAGCGCCCCGGCGAAAATTGTTTTGGTGTGTGGACCCACTCATAGGCGGACCCACCCATGTTTTGTGCATGAGTTTGCACATGGTTTTGGGGTATGATGGTTTTGTGGCCCCTTGTATTTTGTAGATCCGGTCAAGGGAACCACGGTTATGTTCTAATCCAGGGTTAATGAATTGGGGTTTATGTATGCTTCGACATGTATATATATGTGTTGTAACACTAAAAAGAATATAATGAAAAATCAAGCTGGTCATCCCAATTTGAGATCCAGGGGAAAATCTCTATGTCTATCTATTTTATGTTTTATGCTCTTGCTATTGTTTATCTTTTGTTTTAAGATTCTTTTGCAGATAATTTATGTACAGGGTTAAAACCTAAATTTGGTATCAGAGAAGTTTCGGCTTCGAGGGGACGCCTTTGCTGCTGAGGGGTTTTTTTCTCGGGCCTTAGGTAGAACCTGTTCAGTGGGAGATCTGTGGGATTGATTCTTGCAGTGAAAGAAGATGGCGAGCGGCGAGAAGATAGATATAGAGAAATTTAATGGTCATAGTTTTGAGTTGTGGAAGCTCAAGATGGAGGATCCGCTGGTGGATAAAGATCAGTGGATCGCTGTAGATCTAGGTACTAAACCAACGACAATATGAGATGAAGACGGAAGGAAGCCGGATCGGAAGGCTAAGAGCACAATACGGTTGTGTGTCTCGGATTCGGTATTGTTGAATGTATCTGGGGAAGCTACGGCGAAGAATTTGTGGGACAAACTTGGGACTTTGTACTAGTCTAAGTCTCTGGTGAATAAATTGTTCCTGCAGAAAAAGTTGTATAACCTGAGAATGAAGGATGGAGACTCGGTGACAGAGCATCTGAATGCCTTCAATACTGTGGTAAGTCATCTGTCATCTGTTGATATTAAAATCTCGGATGAAGATAAGTGCATCAGTTTGTTGTGTTCTAAACCAAACTCATGGGACAGTCTGGTTATTGCAATAGGTAGCAATACAACTACCTTATAGGTAGCAATACAACTACCTTGAATTTTGATGACATTGTCTCAGCTTTGCTGTCAGACGAAATGAGACGAATAAATATGGAGGGGGGGGGGGGGGGGGGAATGGAGATGCCTTATATGTATGAGGAAGCTCCCATAATAGAAAAAATAATAATTTTTTCGAGTGGGAGATTTAAATATAGGGGGAGATCTAAATCTCTAGGAAATCCTATAAAGGTGTTCTGGAAATGCGGAAAAGAAGGGGAATTAAAAATGATTATAGATCTAAAGCTTGTGAGAAAGGACATGGATTTGATGATGCTCTTTCTGTAGAGGCGAAAACCACCTCAGATGAAGATGGGGATGTGTATTTGGCTTCTTCTTCAAATACATATGTAGATCACGAGGCATGGTTAATTGACTTAGGTGCATCCTTTCACTTCATTCCCCATAGGGAATGGTTCTGCGAGTATGATAAGTATGATGGTGGTGATGTCTTCACAGGGGATGATAGGAAAGAGCCAAAATCGTCGGACGTGGAAAGGTCATTTGAAGCGCAGGTGGAAGAGTTAGAACACTTCCTGGTGTTCTACATATTCTTGCATTGGCCGAAATGCGGTTACAGCAAGATGGATGATGAAGGTGTAAAAACAGTGTTCGAGAAAGATGCCTGCAAGATGGTTCGGGGAGCACTGGTATTAATGCGGGGAGTTCGGACTGGAACTCTGTACAAGCTACAAGGTAGCACTGTTATTGATGGGTGTAACAGCTCTATGGTTCCTGAAAGTGGAGCGGAAAGCCTAGCTGTCTCTGGAGAAAAGACCATGCTATGGCATCGAAGGCTTGGACATATTGGAGAGAAGGGCCTTCAGATACTGCACAGAAATGGTATGGTAGAAGGTATGTCTAATTGTTCTCTGGATTTCGATTTCTGTGAACATTGTGTATATGGGAAGCAGAATCGGGTGAGTTTTCCTTATGGTGCTAAGAGGGCAAACAAGATATTAGAACTTGTGCACAGTGATGTGTTTGGGCCTGTGTCAGTTCCATCACTGGGAAAGTCTGTGTACTATGTTTCATTCATAGATGACTTCTCAAGAAATACATGGATATATTTCTTGAGGAATAAATCTGAAGTCTTTGACAAATTTAAAGAATTTAAGGCTCTGGTGGAAAACCAGACAGAGAAGAAGATAAAGGCGCTAAGGACAGATAATGGTGGGGAGTTCTGCAAGAAGGAATTTGAAGAGTTCTGTAAGAAGTGTGGTATAGCACGGCAGAAGACTACTCCATACACACCTCGGCAAAATGGAGTTGCAGAAAGAATGAATAGAACACTGATGGAAAAGGCAAGAAGCATGCTCAGTGGTACCGGGTTAGGACAAGAATTCTGGGCAGAGGCAGTGGAGACTGCATGTTACTTAGTTAACAGATCACCTTCATCAGCGTTGGAGGATAAGACTCCACATGAGGTATGGACTGGTAAGAAACCCTATCTTTCACATCTAAGGGTATTTGGATGTGATGCATATGTACATGTTCCAAAGGAGAAAAGGACCAAGTTGGATAATAAATCTGAAAGGTGCATCTTTATTGGGCATAAGGATGGTTTAAAGGGTTACAAGCTTTGGAACCCAGAAACAAGGAAGGTTGTGTACAGCCGAGATTTGGTGTTTAGAGAAGTGAAAGATGTTGTTAAACATGAAGTCCTACCAAAGGAACCTGAGAAGATAGAGTTTGAGCTAAAGGAGGATGAATCAGACTCTACAATAGAAGAAGACTCGGAAGATGAAGAGCCACAAACTCCAGCTTTGAGAAGATCAGTTCGGGAAAGAAGGCAACCAGAAAGGTATAGTCCATCTGATTTCTGTTCAGGTTTTTCCTTAACTATAACTAATGATGAACCCAGAACTGTGAGGGAGGCAGTAGATTCAGAGGATGGAAAACTCTGGAAGGAGGCCATGGTTGATGAAATGGCATCCTTGCACAAAAACGATGCATGGGATCTGGTGGAGTTGCCGGCTGGAAGGAAGCCCATTGGAAGCAAATGGGTGTTTAAAAAGAAGATGAATGTAGAAGGCAAGGTGGAGAAATACAAAGCTCGATTGGTAGCGAAAGGTTATTCCCAGGTGCCGGGAATTGATTTTGGTGATATTTTTTCTCCTGTTGCCAAAGTTACTTCTATTAGATTACTTCTATCTGTTGCTGCTGCATTTGATTTTGAGATAGAACAGATGGATGTGAAGACAACATTTCTTCACGGGGATCTAGAAGAAGAGATCTACATGAAGCAACCTGAAGGCTTTATGGTGAAGGATAAGAAAGAACTGGTATGCAGGTTGAAGAAGTCTCTGTATGGGTTAAAACAGTCACCAAGGATGTGGTATCAGAAATTTGATACCTATATACGGAGACTTGGCTTCACCAGAAGCAAGGAGGATCACTGTGTTTATTTTAAATTAATTGGTGACCGTGTTATTTATTTGGTCTTGTATGTGGATGATATGTTCTTGATTGGAAATGACAAAGAAATTATCCAAGATTTGAAGACCCAACTGTTCTCCAAATTCGACATGAAGGATCTTGGTGCTGCAAACTATATTTTGGGCATGGAAATTAAGAAAGATCGGGCAAAGAGGAAGCTCTGGTTAAACCAGAGGAAGTATGTCGAGACTATATTGCAGAGGTTCAATATGCAGGATAGTAAACCGGTGAGTGTTCCTATTCTTGTAGGTGCAAAGCTGTCTGCTGAACAGTGTCCCAAGACACAAGAAGAAGAGGAGGATATGTCACGTGTTCCATATGCAAGTGCAGTGGGTAGCCTGATGTATGCAATGGTATGTACTAGACCAGACATTGCACATGCAGTGGGAGTATTGAGCAGGTTTATGTCAAACCCAGGGAAGGAGCATTGGACAGCAGTGAAGCGGGTTTTCAGATATTTACGTGGCACTAGTGATTATAGCTTGTGCTACCAGGGAAGACCAGGATTGGAAAGAATGTTGGACATTCATGGTTTTGTTGATGCAGACTGGGCTGGAGATCTGGACCAAAGAAGATCTACAAGTGGGTATGTGTTTAGCCTATTTGGAGGTGCAGTCAGTTGGATGAGTAAAAGACAGTCTGTAGTGGTGCTTTCAACTACAGAGGCAGAATACATAGCAGCCACTCATGCAAGCAAGGAAGCAGTTTGGTTGCAGAGATTGTGTTCAAGTATGGGGTTGGTACAGCAAGCTATAAGGATAGACTGTGATAGCCGAAGTGCAATTTTCTTGGCTAAGAACCCTGCTTATCATTCAAAGACAAAGCACATTGATGTTCAATATCACTTTGTTAGAGATATGGTTGAGGCTAAAAGGGTGTTGCTGGTAAAGGTGGACACTTTGAAGAATGTTGCAGATGCATTGACAAAGTCTGTCAGCACTCAGAAGTTCTCTTGGTGTAGAGAAACAATGGGTGTTGAAGAATTGGCCAAATGACTAAGCTCTCCTGTGGCCCCCCGTGGAAAGAAAACAACAAGTGGGATAATGTTGGGTATGTGTTATATTCTTTCCACGATTAGCCCCACGCGGCCGCTGCGTGCGTCGGGCGCGATGGGGGTCAGGGGGGGCGGCGGCGCTTCGGGAAAATTTTTTGGTATGCGGTCCCATTCATATGCGGATCCACCCATGTTTTGTGCATGAGTTTGCACATGGTTTTGGGGTATGATGGTTTTCGGCCCCTGGTATTTTTGTAGATCTGGTCAAGGGAACTACGGTTATGTTCTAATCCAGGGGTTATGGATTGGGGTTTATGTATGCTTCGGCATGTATATATATGTGTTGTAACACTAAAAGGAATATAATGAAAAATCAAGCTGGTCGTCCCGATTTGGGATCCAGGGGAAAATCTCTGTGTTTATCTGTTTTATGTTTTATGCTCTCACTATTTTTTATACTCTAGCTATTGTTTTATTTTTTGTTATAAGATTGGGTAATGTAGATAATTTATGTTGAGGTTAAAACCACCACGTGCCACGACCTTATTGTGATAGGAGTGAATCGGTATCAACAACATCAATACGGTTGAATCAAAGGCTAAGCTAAAAGTCTAAACATGTAACACATGTTCTATAACATATGCACCTCTGGGGAAAAGTTCGGACTTACGGTAAATAAAATTTTAAAGTGTATAATATTCGGTCAAAGCCTGCGGTCTCGACAGCCTCTGAATATATTAACTTCTGTGGTGGCGAGCTATTACAGAGCTTAGCTGCATGAGCATGAGCAGAGCATAATACAAGAGCATAATACAATACGTCCGGACAGAGAGAAAATTCAGAAACAAAGAGGAATGGAGAACAGTGCAACACAGACAGAGCTCTCATGCGACTCCCTGTTGCCTATTCTCGTCTGCGCCAACCTTCCTATCCACTGGTTGGCTACCTATTTGTTCTGATGCCAGCATGATTGATAGTTCCTCCTTTCTTCTCGCTCGTTTGTCTTCTGTTTCTTTCTGTTCATCGGGAGTTCACTGTTCGTTTCCTTCCGCGCTCTTCTGCCATCTATGCTTGCTCCCGCAATAGCCACGACACATGTCCTTTGCTTCTTCGCAACCTTGACACCTTTCTGCCTACCGAGGTTGCGTTCCGCCACGTACTCACCGCAACTCAAAATATGTTGAATTTCAAAACAAAGGCCCCAACACTCCTTTCAGCTTGCACGCTATCCCACCATAGTGCAGCATGTCCCTTTAATTTGGTCACCGCGAACTTGACTTTCTTCTCGTCGAATACATTTTCATAGTCGAAATATTTATCCATGGTGTTGATCCAATCGATCAATTCTTCACGATTTAAATTCCCTTCATACATATGCATGTTCAATCTTGGCTTGGTACTGATTCCCGTGATCATTTTGACCATCTTCTCTTCTGGAGTTTCTTCTTGAGCTTCTTTTTCTTAGCTTTCGTCTGCTTCACTGATATCACCGATATCGACATCTCTTTGACATGTTGTCTCCAATGCATCCAGTATAGTTCTAATATGTCTTAATTCATCAAGAAATACTTGATTTTCAGTTGGTCTTCCTCGACCAATTCCAGCTCCTCTAGCTCCTCTAACTCTATGGGCAATTCTTATATTTTTAAGATAAGAGCCAAAACTTTACAAATTTCTCACTTAAATTCTCCCTTTAATAAGTGATCAAAATAAAACTTTACCAAAATACCTTATTTTGGAATTACCCTTTTAATTACTTCAAAATATTGCAAATACCAAAATACCCTTTTATTACTTCAAAATATACTCCTCTTAAAAAATTAATAAAATATTGCAAGCGCTCCTCTTAAAAAATTAATAACAATTTGCAAGTGCTTTATAGTCCACGTTTTACATATATATATTTGTAATTAATATGGAACACTTTCCATATACATACCTTCCTTCAAAAAGCTTACATAAATTATAATTTTTAACACAGTCAATTCTAATTATGGTTTTCCCTTTTCTTGTTTTTACCTTTCACACACTAACTTCAAAACAATATCATTTCCCTTCAAAGAAAAAGTGTTTCTCGCACAGAATTCGTGACACTGCAAGATTATGAGGAAACGTTGTGCTCATAAGTGCCTATTTTCTAAATCGTGTCTCTCTGCACACTGACTTTGAAGTCGTATAACGATAGGCATTATCAGAAGTTAAACTTCGCTGCAATCGAACTCTCTTGCATTGCATTCAAACAATTGTTGCGGCGATAGGGTAAAAATCGTTCCTGTTTTGATAAAATGCATACCCTCTATAGCACTTGCAGCTGTAAAGGCTCAACAACTTCCGCAGTCCCCTTGATCCCTCACAAGAGTTGCCGCTCCACATTTGTCCAATTCCAGGCGTCTACCACTGTTTCTGTTTTTGTCCAATTCCAAGCGTTTTGCAAGCCCTTCGCGCTCTGATACCAAAAATGGTGCAAAGGACAAACAATTCAAAACACACAACCAATTTTATTCATTAAATCACACTCTAGAAAAATTGATTTTTCCAAAATATTACATGACTATTTATTTAGAGGAGAGAAGTCTCTCGAATCTCCTCAAGAGAATTTCCTCCTAGATATTTGGAGGAAGTTGAGAGATATCCTCTCAACTTTATGATTCTATCATAAATTCCCTATCTCTTAATTAATTCTAGAATGACTCACTATTTCTAGAAACTCTTAGGTTATTTAATTAAATAATCACATAAAAATTAAGCATGAGATGCTCCTGCATCATCTAGTATCCTATACAAATTATTGCCCAAAGTAATAATAACATTGTGAGGCCTAGACTCATACACAACATGTCGCTTCCACAAGAATGGTTGGGCTAATAATACATCACAAACTTCAAGAGTAGCAACATCACACAATACCTCATCTGTGAAGGGATTGATGTTGTAGGGGACGCGAAACTTTCCGCTGACATAGAGATCTCATCCTTGGTGAAGCCACTCGATGGTGTATGACTGCGAGTGTGCTATGGTCGATAGTCCCAGCCGCTTCAGGACCTTTACTGAAATGAGATTCTTTTGTCTCCTACTGTTGAAAATGAACTGTAGCAGAGAACCCTTCACCCACATCTATGAGTGGATGATCTGATAATGCAACTTCTTAGATCTGTTCCAGAGATTGACTGTAGGGGCATTTACTGGTTATGTCACCTTTGAAAAAAAAGATGAGATCCAGAGGCTACCTGGCCCTTTACATACTCTGTCTTTAGAACTTGTAGAATTTAACACTCATGATTTGAAAATGGAAGTATTTGAAAATGTGTGCAAGGTATCCATTCCATTAATTAAATGTGTGAAAAATTCTCCATGTCTTGTTGCATAAAACAAAGTATTTTTGGTAACTGTATAAGAGTTTATGTGTGAAGGCAAGTTAATTTAATTTGTTGTTTAACTTGTTAAATCAGAAATGTACAGCAAGATAACTTCAGCATAACATGACACAAATGTTTGATGAATAGTTCACCCCTCGTGGGCTACGTCTGTTGGATCAAGCCTCCCGAAATGAGATTTTCCTCTTGTATTAAAATGATTTAAAATGCTAATACAAGTTTAAAAGTGTCTCAATAGACAAATCTGAATGCAAATACTGATTCAAAAGACATGAAAAATCTAATAATGCCTTTCCAAATTCGCTAAACAGTGAAGAATTACCATAAACAGTGATTTCTTCAAAATGGCTCTAATGGCTCAAAAAGCTTCCCTGAAGCTAAATGGTTGTATAACACCTCTACTTCCTCTGGAACCTATCTCAATGGCTCTGGAATGCTGAAAATAGTCGAAAATGACTTTTGGTTCAGCTCAAATTGTTAAGCATAGCCCAAAACAGCTCCAACTCCCTCTTGGCCCTGATGGCTCTCATTGCTTTCCTGAACCAAAAGGGGCTGAAGATCAACTCCAATGGCTCTGAAACCTATTCCAATGGATCCAAAATCCTCTAAATACCTTAAATTAAAAAAAATCATCCAAAAAGGTTCTCCCTATCAAAAGTTATGCTCCAAACAGTATTTTGCCCAATGTTAATTAAAAATCCCACTAAATGTGGGCTAACTGCATATAACAACGCCAAAAATGGCATAACCCTGGATTTGGTGGAACCGGCGCTCATTTGGGTGGAACCATTTGGTGTGACATTAAATTTAAAGGGCAGAGGTCGCATGCCATACCCGACTTAACCGCAAAGATTAATTGTTTAACACAAAACCCGTGGCATAAAATGTTTCAAACTCCGCGTTTTAATGGGAACACATTTAATAAACCTCAACTGAATATCATAACCGTTGGGGTTGAGGACCAAGGTTTCGAGCCCGCAGTCCTGTGTGTAAGGGGCTGGCCCCCTTTCCGCCCCAACGTGACCATTGGTAAACTTTAAATCAAACCCGCCAGCATAATTGGTTAAGAACCAAACGTGTGGTTCAATGGTAAGTGGCTGTGTTTTTTGCGTGGAGGTCCAGTGTTCAATTCTGATAGAGTCACAAACAAATTTTTAATACGCCACTATTTCACCGACTAGGGGTCCACGTGGTGCCCTCCAGGCTTGCCACGTGGCAGCCCGTAATTAGTCAAAATTTCGAAAAGTCAAACCATATTCCAATGCGTGAATGCCACTTGTGACTGCAGGATTGGCCCAAGTGGAATATTCCAGGGAATATTTAGAGGAATATTCTTTTTTTAATTTTTCAAATTTGGAAGTCAAACCTGGTTAAACTGATCTTTTGCCTGAAATTGTGAATTTTCAAACTTGAATAACTTTCACATACAGTGTCGGATTTGAGTGTCGTTCACGGCGTCAAGATCGTATTGCCGAGGCTATCCGGTCATTCAGGTTGCAAGTGATTTTGAACAATTTCAATTTTGAGCTTTTTTCATGGCTCGGACTTGAGCTCCTGATCAGTGGGAGAGACACTCCCCCTCCTCTGGATCTTCGGGCTCATCCTTTTGGATCTTGGTGGTGGAAATAGTGGCATTGGGATCAGCATCAATAATATGCTTCCCTTTGTAATTCCCATTGTTTGGTTCTTACTCAGATTTAGAACATGCATCTAATTCATAAGCCCTCAACTCAGCCACTAGTCACCACTTGGCTCAACACTCACTAGTGTTATGAGTGGGGATCTTATGGAACTCACACCACTTTATTGTGTCCTTATTTGTCTTCATTGTGTTATAATTTTCTTGTGGCTTCGACGGGTTGTCCTAGGTCGCCCTACCTTGGCTTTGTCCTTTGTTTTGCAGTTTGGGGGGGCATTTCCCTTGGTTCAAATTCGCAAATTCAAAGTCTCACTTCTTTTGTTTAAACTTATGCTCGATCTTGACAACATATCGATAGGCGGCACCGAGCGAGGATATTTCTAGGAACTCCATTTCATCCTGGATGTGCTTATGTAAACAACTGCGGTACTTGAGTACCAAATTCCACTCAGAATCCTTGATGCCCAACTTCGTGCGAAGGGCATGAAAACCATTTGTGAACTTTGGCACAATGTAGTCCCTTCCTAGACGCAGTGTGGTCCACTTTATGTATTTATCTTCATAGCTCCCGACATGGTAATATTGTTCCTTGATGGCGTCTTAAAAATAATTCGAAGTGGGTGCAGCTGAAAAAAGTGAGGATTCCTTCTCGTCCATTTTTCTCATAGTATGTTTCCGACCATTCCTTGACATGGGGGGTGACTTTGAGGAGTGAAAAATTAATCTTTTACCGATTGGAAATGTCATGAATAAAAAAATATCCTTCCAACAATTTAACCATCTATCTATGGCATTTACATCTATCTGGCCTTTAAATATGGAAATTCCAAAATTAACGTGTACCTTAAAATGAGTGGCACCTCCAGAGTGGTTGTTCGAGGAATATGCGTCACCTGTGGGTATTCATCGAAGGATCTAGGTAAATTTATCCATCATCGCGTTCCTCTATTTCTCGAGGGCCTCCTCGAGCAATATTTTGAAAGGATCTCCTGCTCCCTCGTCTTTCTTTTCTTTTGCCATGGGTGGTCGTCGGGGTTTGCAAGGTTGATGTTGAAAAGGTTCAACCAATTCGAGCCTTAACTCCTTATACCTTGGCCTCGTTAGGGACATGTAAAGAAAAAAATAGAAAGAACAAACCGCTCTAATACCGCTCATCTGGAATTATGCAGGAATGCAATAGAATACAAATATAAAAATAAACACAGAGATTCAGCAGAAATAAAATTCCATTCCATTAATATCAAAGAACTAAAATATGCTTACATACATAATGGAAATAAATTAGCTCGAACAATAGTAGCTTATCTCTGAGAAGAGATGTCGCGACCACATGCCTCTGAACTATGTTAAGATTAGGCTCTAAGGCCTTTTTATTATTGAATAACAAGGGAAAATCATAAACAACCAAAACCAAAACCCACGGAGATGGAACGCCAAGATTTTGTGGGCCCTGTTGGCATTAGTTGAGAAGCCAAATTCTCGGGGTTGTAACTTGGTCATATTATCTCTATTTGGCATGTGCGAGACCTTGTTGGAAAGATATCTCTGAGTACTACAGGATGTTCTATGGCTAAGAACTTATTGTGAACCTCAAAAAAATGTTGTTTCGGGGTCAAAACTGCTCCAGAAGTTTAGGACCTAAAAAAATACTATAAATATTAAATGTTGTTATAAACAAGGAAACTAATGAAACCGACTGAAGGTATAGGTGGAATAGACGGGTGGCCACCAATATCCACCTGTATCAAAGATGTAGTATCTTTCTCTGCTTGGGTTATTTGTTCATGTAGGACCACAAATGTCAGTGTGAACCAACTCCAAAGGTTTAGAGGATTATCATTCCTTTGTCTTTAACAGAGTCCTTGTCTGCTTTCCAAATTGACAAGACTTGTAGATTAGGCTATCGAGCTTTGACAATATTGGAAATATTTTTAATGCCTCTATCTTGTTGATCATTATTAGGCTGTCAAAATTTATATGATGAAGCCTACTCATTAGCAACTTATTTTGGAATCATCAAACATGTACACATTGTTGTTACTCTTGACTACCTTCCCTACAAGCTTCTCATTCTTTGCTTTTTGTATCTCATAATCTTTAGAACAAAAAGTCACATCGTAACCATTGTCACACATTTCCCTTATAGTGAGAACATTGCGCTTAAGGCCTTCCACATATAACACATTTTGGGCCTTTCTCTTCTCATTGAGATAGAATATGTCCTTCTCTTTAATTTGTTTTGGAGTGTTATTTCTGAAGGTAACATTACCTTTAATTTTTTTATTTCAGAAACAATAATTTACTCTTATCCCCAGTCACATGTTTAGAGAAACGATTATCCACATACCATATATTTTCTCAATCATGTGCAGATAGAGTGAGTCTACATACCTCATTTTTCTCATTCTTCTGCTTCCAACTCCTCATGTTCCTTAGGTGTGTTAGTTGTTCAGTGGTATGTAGTTTGGAGGGATATTCAAATCTACTTCTACACTCGCCTTGTGGCCAAAATTATTACAGTTGAAACATTCATTTTCATTCATCAAGGGAGAGAAAGGATTTAAATTTATGGAGAAAATGAGTTCTGAGCTATAAGATTTTGATAATTTCTAGGTCTAAAATTTTCATCTCTTTCAACTTTAAAAAGTCTACAATTAATGGCTTTATGTTCAAATATATGACATTTATAACAATGTCCATAGAACAATTTTGGATACATGATATTTGAAAATTGTTGAGCTTGAGCTGACTACTTGTACCTTAGTTGTATTTTAACTTATTTACATATATGTGTGGAGGAATATTTGAGAAATTAGCATCCTTGCTCTGTTGTTGAGTGCTTCTCTGACTGGTTTTTTATATATCTTCTTTGACTCTTCCTTGTAACACCTTTGCAAAGATTTGGGGGCCTTCAAATATACCTCAAAGACATATCATCACATAATAAATTAACCACATGTCAATATACCTCATATCATAACATCATAATCCCTATGCATATCATATTCATAATGAGCATACAACATCATTATCATAACAAATAAATAAATAAGCAACACATATGCATCATTAACCTCGCATCATAACTATATCCATTTACCACATACCATCACATCATGAAACATCATTAATATGAGAATAATTTCAACACTTAGGAGATATAGAATAATAAAGCACTATAAGCATTATTATCATGCTTCATCAGAAAAATCAATTTCATTTTCTTGTATGAAAAAAATGCATAGCAATGATGAAATAAGATTATTCAACTAGGTTATATCATCACTACTATTAGTGTCATGTTTTCATCAAGATACCAATACTTTTTAATAATCATTTTCACTTCTTCCAACTAGGTGTTGACAATTTTCATAGTAGGTATAATCATTTAAGTACATGTTTAACCTTCAAATAAACCTCGCCATCTTGAAAATTAATCCCTAGTCAAGGAATTTTAGAGAAATTCATCCATAAGATAATACTAGACATACAACTATAATCATTCCTTAATTCATCGGTATCAAATTAAAATTCCATGATCACTATATATTTTTTGCTTATCCTTTCTATTACCATTCTACTCTATGACACACATACACTAGGTCATCTTTGTTTACGTTTGTTAAATTTCTTAATCAAATTGCATGATGATTTGTCGATCCCTACTGATTTATTCATCATTGTGTAATTATCATTATACATCCTCAAAAGACCTACTTAACTCATCAAGTTCTCATCTCAATACCACTTGACCTCACTTATTTTATCAATCTATGCATATCCTTTTGAAGTCTCATTATAGAATTTCCAAAAACATATGTTATTATGCTTCATGCTCAATTTTTTCTCATTGGTCTACCTAGTTTACTTCCTTTTCCATAAGGTAAACCATCATTATCTTTGAAACATTTCCTAGTTTATCGCTTCTCATTTCTCATCAATTACAAGTATTCACAAATTCCAATATTGACACTTTTAAATTTTTTAGGTCGTCGCTATGATCCTTACCAATCATGTCATTCAATCCACTCATCAATATCCCCAAGAGACCTTTCCACTTGAGATAGACCCCATAATTTTTCCCTAGACATTATTACTTTTTCACAGTTCCCTTCACACTTTAATGTTATTCTCCTTAAGAATTGTATGAACTTTAATTAGCTACTCCAATATTAAATATTCATATTTTTTTTATTCTCATTAGAACCATGCTCAACTATCACTAATGTTGGACTTACCATGAAAACAATACCTTAATGCTAAATCATTTTCCAGGTTTTTGCTTGCAAAATCTTCCGAATTTATATTTTTAGCTTCTTTATTCCCGTCCTACAAACATTCATGGATTATGTAATCATAGGTTACCATAATTCCTACAACTCAATTGAACTTCATAATTATCACGATCATTAAAATTCATTGCTTACCGCTATCAATGGCTATTGCAAAGTGTTCCACTCATTTCCTTAAGTATTTGTCTAGTACTATTTTCTATTTATCTCATTATTCCACGTTGGTCATGGTCACCACGACTACCATTCATTATCATTAATAATAAATTTGTAAGTTCCTCCCTTATCATTCCTTCTTAGATAACTTCATTAAACATATGTCGTTAAGATTAAGGATCAATCCTAGAACCCCTCTTTTTTTTTTCTTTTAATAATTTTTAATACCCTTGTCTCCTTATACTTATTTTTCCACAATGTTAGCTGATAGCACTATTATTTCAATGTTGTATTATTTTATTTCCCCTTTTTAAGAGGAGATATCCTGGAAATAAATTCATAACATCTTGACTTCTATTCTATAGGCACTTCAAATATATTCCACATCAAACTCCCAATTCCTTATGGATTGTATATCGTAATAATATTTTTCCTTTGATAAGAAAACATGATAATTGATCAACATTACCTCCTTTCATTTATATCACTAAATTCCCACTTCTAAATTACATCATTCCTTAGTAGGTTGTCATAGTACTCATCACCCCATAGTCTAATCATAAATAAGTTTGAAAATTTTGTTGTTGTTGAAAAAAGTTTAAATCACTTCAACCTTCCAATATTTCATTAAGTTTCCACAATGCAACACTCTAAAAGGTGTGCCTCTTAAGAAGTGCAAACATAAATATATTAGTGACAATGCAATTCCTATAGTTATTTTTATTTATACAACCTCTTTAAGATACACATGACTTACATTAATTTCAAAATAATCAATTTGTGCATAATCCATCTTAATTCGCTCAAATACGATTTTCCACGCCTAGTTTGCACATGTAACTTGGAAAATTTAGCCTATTATTAGTCTCATATGTTACTTCATATTGGATGGCCTCTTCCGAATATCCATAGTTAGGATTTCATTACCATTCTTTCCTTCTTCAAGAGGCTACATCCTTAAAGAAAAGTCAACCAACAAACTAGCAATATTCACCATGAATCCAAAATTTCAATCACTCCATCTTTCTTGACCAACTAATACACGTCATTATTACTAAGTTTATGTTTATTCACTTCTCCTCGAATGTAAGTAATCAAATATGATCTCAATCCTTGCATCTTTTATTCTTTTATTTCATCTTCTCCCCTTTTTTTTAATATTCAAATAAATTCTTTATCAATTATTAATTTACACTTAAATTTATTATTAAATCAAATAGCACACTCAAAAATATTATAAATAATAATTCTATAAACCTTCATACAATTAAATATTGCAACGTACTTCTAATAAATAATAAAATAGAATAATAAAAATGAAATATTACGACGTACTTCTAAGAAATAATAAAATAGAATAATAACTTATCAATCCTAAGATAATATCTTAATATTAACAAAAGAAATTCAATCTTCATTACCCATTTCAACAAACTACTTTAATAATAACTAACCAAATTCAAGCTCTATCATCTAGATTATTAAATGGATGAAGCCACATCTTATAAATTTCTTTGTAATCTTTAAAACTTCTATTCATTTTTATACTATATTAATATATGTTATACATAATATAAAGATAACCCTCATTATTAATTACAACAAAAGGCGTTTTCTTTGCGGGGTTGGGGTGAGCAAACACTCTCCACCCCAACCAATTGGGAAGCTATCTTTTTTTTCCTCCTCGCTCTAATTAAAACATGACACGTGGAAAAATCACTTGCCGGTTTCCATCGAATGTGTTCCACATCCCCTTCTTCCACCTTTTCACTCCTCTTCCACTGGCAACTGAACCACCTCCCCTTCTTCCTCCTTTTCGTTCCTCTTCCACTCGTCAAACTTCTCATCTTCAACTTCCACAACAAGCGAAAATAGGTGAAAGCTTGTTATAGCCTAAATAAACTAAGGAACCCATGTCCATTCTTCCTTGCATTAAGTTGCATGTATCTCGATCTGACTGATTAGTACCAATACTAAAATTATTGTGTCTAATCACATGGATAACATCATTAAAACCTAGCTTCACTTGAGGAGAAAGATGGGGAGCCTACGTATAAATCTGGGATGGTGCACGCTTCCTGTGTTTTATCACCATTGGAATCATCTCTATCCATGCATGAGTTCAATGAGATAGACCTTTTCATTCCCCTATTTGTTGTTATTGTCCCACAGTGAAAATTTTTCTTTGAGGTGTCTAAAGGAACATCCTTAACTCTCAGGTTTCAAATTGGAAGCAACTTATCATTGAGACACCTTATAATTGTGCAATCTGGAAGGATATTTAATTCTTTGATTCTTTAATCGCTTTGAGACACCTTTATGTCATTGGATTTTAGGCACGACAAGTCGATTATAAAAATACAAGAGTTTGGGTATTATTTATCGTTCACAAGATTGGAAGCCATGGCCTTCGTGTCACACACATAGGTGCGAGTCTCAACGTTGAGAAGTTCTCTAAATCGCATGGAACACTGGATAGTTGTTGCACAGTGCATTAAAAAGGATCACATATCTTTCCCTACAAGAAAATACACTCATTTTCGCACAAATTTTAGTGTCGAATAAATTATTTTTCTGGTAATCTTGATGACAAAACTTCAAATTCCAGAGAAATTTACAAATATACCTTAAAGAAACACATAGCTTACTGGATCTTGAAGGACAATATATCTGGAAAAAATGCCTCCAAAGCATGATTATAAATTACCCTTGTACTCGATCATATTACAATTAGGGTCTGTAACAATTGTTCCAAACAAGGACACATAGTTGTTGAGTGTACGAATGTTAAGGCATGCAAAAAATGTCGGAGAGTGGCATCTTGCTCGTGAATTCATATTGGTACATCATTTCCTGATAATCGAAAAAATGTCAAAGGAAATTGTCAACCTGAACATGACCTGAAGTTCCAACATAGCGTTAAATAATCAATATTTCAAGGTCTGTATTTTTTCCTCACATATCAATTATGTTATTTACATCTCACTATTCGAATGATACATTAGACAGCTTATTCACAGTTATATTTTGACATAAATATGATCTATTAGAAAATTTATTCACGGTTAATTTTAATTATAACTAAAAAACAGAAATAGCTTTAATTATAACAAAAAATACAAATCTAATCATTTATATGAATTAAAATAAATTTATAGTGAACCACAATTTCAGTGAATTTCATGATAATGTTCAATCTTTTACTAGAGTGATGAGAATTGAAGGAATTGGCGTAGAAGTAACTTTTCCTTCAAACAAACAATACATTAATTACCTTAACTAGAATAATTTTACTCTCTTTGAGTGCCATCGATCAAGTTGTTTTAATGATGTTGTAAATTGTGAGTACACCATTTCCATCAATGTGTATGTTTCTTATTCCATAATATCTAACCAATATTCATGGAATGAGTGCAGTGCAAGAGACTCAATAATATGATAATCATAAAAGGGAACTAATAAATTGTATTTATGAATTGTTCTGAAGTTGGTGTGCTAATTGCCCATCCATTGTTGCGGAAAATGAAGATAACTAGCACATCCATTGTCCCTACGAAGTTCAACTCAACATGAAAATATCCTTGTAAAACAATTAACATTACCATTAATAACCTTGCAAATTTTGGGATATTTTGAAAATCTTACAAACATAAGTGAATTTAAACAAAGCTCATATTCAATAATTTTCTAAAATATGTAAAAATCAGCAAACTTTATTTACTCTTGCAACAATATTGAAAGCAAGGACTGCATGGACGAACCTAAGGCTAAATGTAAAGTGCTTTTGTGATGTAGACACAAATGATGTGGTGGAGGAGCATATTTTTCCCTTCAACATTTATAATCTGAAGAAGTCGAAAAAAAAATTCCCTCTCGACTTATGAGGGGTAAGTTTATCCATCTGCATTTCAGAGTTGTGCGAGTGTGTCCAACTTAGGGAGATTATTGTGTACAAAATTCAGAATGGAATTGTAGATGACATATGTTATTGCTAGAACTTTGAAACACTTGAACTTGAGATTGGTTGTCTTCCAAAGTTCGAGTAATTGAGGCTTTTTCAGTGATACACATTATTGCTGGAATTTTTAAGTTCTTGCTGGAATTTTTAAGCACTTGAACTTGAGAATGGTGGTCTTCTAAAGTTGGAGGACTTCGGTCTTTTTCAATTATATGCTTTTGACATTATAGAGGGACCCTCTGGTATGTTCAATGACATAGTAATACCTAAACTTTAACATTTGTACATACAAAATTGTTCATTGTTGAAAATATTGGTATTAGAGAAACTATTTAATTTAAGGGACATTAAAATATGGGGTGTAATGAATTAAGGGAGTTAGAGATGGAAGTGGTAGCTTTACAATGTTGGAGAGGTTGGAGCTCTTGTAGTATGAGAAGGTAGAGAATATAGTGGGACCCCGGGATGTGTAGGATGACAAAACAATGTTTAAACTTATATTATTGAGGATAGTATAGTGTCCATTGTTGAGGACACTTCGAGAGAGGAATGGAAAAACTCTCCAAGTTTGCAAAAAATAATTGATTGAGAGATGGAAAAATATAATTTGGGAAGATGGGAATGTGAAAAATAATCTTTTCTAGTCTTCCCAACTGGGATAGCACATTATAAATGTTTTTTTTTTATATATCATATAACTTGTAATATGTTTTTTCCTTTTGTTGTGTAATATTTGAATATTACTTTTATATTGTATAGAAATTTTTTTATATAAGTAATTTATTTTTATACACTATAAATAATTTATAATTTTATTATATTTAATATTTCATAATTTTTAGAATTTGATTAAATTTAATATTTCAGAATTTTTAGAATTTGATTTTTATTTTAATTTGAAAAAAATTAATAATGTTATATTATATTATTTTATATTTACATTAAATATAAGAATTATATATATCAATATATAGTGTTTAATATTGGAGATTTAGAGTGATGCTAAAATTTAATTTCCAAAGATGATAATGTAGAAATTTATCTTTCTCATCTAGAATACAAAGAAAGAATATATATATATATATCGAAATAAAAAGTTTATATTTATATAGATATGGATAATATACATGTTGTTATTATAATGGCTCGTCAAAATTCAACATCTAAAGAGTCACTTCCCTAAAAGTCCAAATAACCATTATAATTATGACATTATATTCACCTTTTTTTTTGACAAAACAAAAATATTTCCATAATGATAACAAAAGTTTAATCTTAACAACTTGTTTCAAAAAACATCTAAGAAAAATTTGCACATCAAAGAGATACCAAAAGTTATGAGTTGCAAATAATCATAATTAGAAATGAAACTCCACGATTTCCATCTCCTAGCCATCCCAATACTCATAGAAACAAAAAACGATAGGCTATAATTCCAAAGCTTCCTCTAATAATTCATCTACATTTTGATTTAACCTTTGTAGTTAAGGTGGGAAATAGCTTATCTGCTTGGGTGGTTCCTCCTTTGTAGGAACAAGAATCCCAAAGGGAGAAGCTTGGCCCTATCGTCATGAACAAACAAGCAGCTCTCCGCCCACGAAGCTTCTAGATCACGAAGCTTTGTTTTCATTTAAAAAAAAAAATCCAGAAGTGGATCGGCGCGAGTGTGATCCCCATACTAGCGCTGATCGACACTTCCCGTAGGGTTAAAATGAGTCATTGGTGCGGGTGAGACAAATAAGGGCCACACTGCTCCAAATAAGCATGTTTTTAAGGAGCTACTCCAGGAATGATTAACAGAGATTTTGTTCTGCATACTGTAAGGGATGTAATGGCATATTTTCATGATGGAAAATAGACACAAGGATCACTGTTAAGGTCCTCCCGGATTTTGGAACAAGGAGCACAAGGATAGTGACAAAAAGTTGTGTAACATGTACCTTATCTCTGAGAAGAGATGTGGCGGCCACATGCCTCTGAACTATGTTATAATTAGGTTGTAAGGCCTTTTCATTATTGAATAACAAGGGAAAACCAAAAACAACCAAAAAAAAAACCCCAAGAGATGGAACGCGAAAAGTTTGTGGGCCCCATTGGGGTTAGTTGAGAAGCCAACTTCCCAGGGTTGTAACTTGGTCATATTATCTCTGTTTGGCGTGTACGATACCTCATTGGAAATATCTCTCTAAGCACTACAGGATTTTCTATGGCGAAGCGCTTATTACAAACCTCAAAAAAATGACGTTTAGGGGTCAAAACTGCTCCAAAATTTTATGTTGGGTGTGGAGCCTGATTATCTTCCTTATTTAGTTGTTTCGCCGCATTGAACCCCTGTTCTTAAAGGGGCGGCAACGCCGCCCATCATTTTATCGCCGTCAAGGATGTCCAGGGGGGATGAAAACGCCATTTTGGAGGGCCCCCCCTCCTGGCGGGGGGTTTCCGGGGCAGCACCCCCGAAGCTAGAAACATATGTAAAATTGCCTTGTAAAGTATTCTAATTTCATAGTCAATCTGGGCCGTTCATTAGGTGGATGATCTGAAGGTAGAAGTTATGTTTTATTTACGGTTTTTTCCCTTGAAGGAAACCCCTCTGTTGCATGAGGAATTTGTATTGCGGCTGTGTATTGTGTATACATTCTGAACGAGAATTAGAAAGGGCGACTGTGTGAGAGAGAAGAGGATATTACAATGGATCTATTGTAGGTTTTGTTTCTTCATTTTGCTAGATAATATAAAGGAAGGACTGGTTGTTTCCGTGGACATAGCCCAAGTTGGGTGAACCACATATATGTGTCTCTCTTGTTTTATATGTTTTTTTGTGTTTGTGTTTCCGCATATTTTATGTGTTCCATTGCTCTATAATATATAATTTTCTGTCAACTGGTATCAGAGCCGAAGGTCTATTTGGTTGATAAACTCGCAAGAAAGAAGGGTTCTTGGTTCGAGTGGGAGCAATGGCGAAAGATGGTAGGTTTAGGGTCGATAAATTTAACGACCAAAACTACCCGTTGTGGAAGATGCAGATGGAAGATTATATGTATCAGAAAGATATGTACCTACCATTGAGTGGAAAAACAAAGAAGTCGTCGAGTATGACAGATGCAGAATGGGAGATACTTACAACAATACAGTTGTGCCTCACGGTGTCGGTAGCCTTCAATATTAGAAGGAAACAACAACAAAGGGCTTAATTAAGGAATTGGAAAAACTATATGAAAAACCCCCGTCCTCAGATAAGGTATTTCTTATGAAACATTTATTTAATATGAATATTTTGGAAGGTGGATCTGTTGCTGACCATTTAAATGAATTTAATACGGTTACCAGTCAGTTAATTATGTAGGGGTAAACTTTGATGATGAAGTTAGGGCTTTGCTATTTCTATGCTCATTGCCAGAAACTTGGAATGGTTTAGTCATTGCCATTAGTAACTCTGTCTCTGGATCTAGTACTTTAAAGTTCGATGATGTTTTTGGTGCTATCCTTAGCAATGAAATGCGACGGAAAAGCTCCGGTGAGACATCGGGTAATGCTTTGAGTGCAGAGACTAGGGGAAGAAAAATGGAAAGAGGAAAGAGCTCAGGATATTGCATTAAATCAAGGAAAGGCAGATCCAAGTCCAGATCAAGGATAATGTGATGGAAATGCGGAAAGAAAGGACACCTAAAGAAAGGTTGTAAATCTCGAAAGGGAAAAGAAGGAGGTGCACAACAAGAAAAAAATCATGAAGCAAATGTGACAGGTGATATGTTACAAGATGCTTTGATTATTTTTTTAGAAAATGTTAGTGACTCATGGGTGGTATATCCAGGGGCCTCATTCCATGCCACGCCTGATAAGAAATATTTTCATGACTATGTTCAAGGAGATTTTGGATAGGTTCGTCTGGGTGATGATAAACCCTGTAAAATCATTCGAATGGGTAAAGTTCTTATAAAACAACAGAATGGAAACCAATGGTTATTAAAGGAGGTAAGGCCTGTTCCAAATCTGAAGAAAAATATGATTTCAACAGGGAAATTATGCGATGAAGGTTGTGTGACAACTTTCATATATAAAACCTAGAAGGTCAGTAAAGGAGCCCTGGTAATAGCAAAAGGAGAAAAGGTTGGTACATTGTATTTATGCAATGGTATTTTTAACTATGTTAATGCTTTAACTTCCAAAGGAGCAGATGTAACATTATGGCATCATAGGCTCAGACACGTGAGTGAGAAGGGGATGAAGATTCTTCACTTAAGAAATTTATTGTTGGGTTTGAAGAATATTGATTTGGATTTCTGTGAGAATTGTATTTATGGAAGACATAAGAGAATCAGATTTCTTAGAGTTGGGAAAGAAAAGAAGAGCGAAAAATTAGAGTTTGTGCATCTAGATGTATGGGGACCTACTCAGGTATCATCTCTCGGTGGCTCTCATTATTATGTTACTTTTATTGATGATGCAGTTACTAGAAAAACTTGGATTTATTGTATAATGTTTCTAATGTATTTTATACTTTCAATAAATGGAAAGCTTTGGTTGAGATTGAGACAGGAAAGAAGTTGAAGTGTCTAAGATCAGAAAATGGAGGTGAATTTTGCAACAAATAGTTTGATAGGTAATGTTCAAATCATGGAATTCACAGAGAGAAGACAGTTCCAAGAACACCACAAGAAAATGGTGCGTCAGAAAGGATGAACAGGACAATCATGGAGCGTGCAAGGTGCATGAGTCTATTGCATTCGGAATTGCCTTTAAAATTTTGGTAAGATGTTGTATATATTGTTGTTTATCTAATAAACAAAGGGCCTTCAAGTTCCTTGGATGGTGGTATTCCAGAGGAGGCATGGAAAGGTAAAAAGGTAAACTACTCCTTTTTAAAGCCTTTTGGTTGCGAGGCCTTTTTCCATATTAATAAATAAAATAGAACAAAGCTTGAGGTAAAAGAAAAGAAATGTACCTTTATTGGATATGGTGTTAATGATTTTGGTTATCTCTTATATGATTATGAAAATCACAAAATCATTAGCAGTAGAGATGTAATATTCAATGAAAAGGTCTTGTATAAGAATCAGTTGCAGGAAGAGAAACATGAAAAAGAAAACAAAGAATACACAGTTCTTGATGAGATCACAGAAAAAGTAAAGGTGCCTGAAAATAATAATAATCAACAACCACAACAATAACAAGCACCAAAACAAAAATATGCACCTCAAACACTTGAAAGTGGTGTTAGAAGATCTACCAGGATAAGTAGAGCTTCATGATCGGTTTGTTAGTTTCCTTGTTTATAGCAACATTTACTATTTTTAGTAGTTTTTTAGGTTTGATAGATCGATTTCATAAAGAAAAATCACCGTTGGTTTCCATCGAATGTGTTCCACCTCCACTTCTTCCACCTTTTCGTTCCTCTTCCACTGGCAGTTGAGCCACCTCCCCTACTTCTTCCTTTTCGTTCATCTTCCACTCGTCAAAATTATCATCTTCAACTTTCTTCCACTCTTCGAACTTCTAATCTTCAACTTGAACCGTCACAACAACATATATATCATCAAAACCCTCACAGGCTTCCTTAACAGACGAAAACATGCCAAAGCTTATTATAGCCTTAATAAACTAAGGAACCCACATTTGTTCTTCCTTACATTAAGTTGCATGTATCTGGAACTGACTGACCAATACCAATACTAAAAGTATTGTGTCTGATCACATGGATAACATCATTAAAATTTGGCTTCACCTGAGGATCAAGATGGGGAGCCTTCGTATAAATCTAGATGGTGCACGCTTCCTGTGTTATATCACCATTGGAATCATCTATATCCATGCATGAGTTCAATGAGATAGAACTTTTCAGTCCCCTAATTTTTGTTGTTGTCCCAGAGTGTAAACTTTTCTTTGGGGTGTCTAAAGGAACATCCTTAACTCTTTGGTTTTGAATGGGAAGTAACTTATCATTGAGGACTAGTGGGAACTCAACAATTTGGTCAAGTTTGGGTGCATTAACTAATACATAAGGAGACTGACTGCCTTGAAGCCTTCTAAAATTTTACTTTTCTGAATGATGGGAAGTTAATATTTCTTTTGCAAAATAAGGAGATTCAACGGTTTCATCTTCAGGAGTATATTTACCTGTCTCACAAAATAATCGTGTAGAAATTTATTAATACTAGTGTATTACCGAATTCTCTTGATCTAAAAATATTTATCTTCTTGCTAAATACATAATCTTTCCACTGTTAAACTTGCGGAAATTTAAAACTCAATTGCAAACACATGTGAATAAATTCAATCACACATAACATAGTTGTTTAACGAGAAATATTAAAGCTAAAAACCCCAACTATCATATATTATGTATATCAATTGAATCATGTAATAATCTCATACAAATCTTACTACATCAAGCTCTCAGTACAATCAACAATAATTACACACTGTCATGCAGAAATTTGCATATCTATGCACCAATTTCTTGCCTCCTGACAGCCTGCCTCCACTGCGTAATCCCTACTGAAGAAGACCCTTGAATGAATTCAAATTGGCCTTGTCTTGACTGTGCAATCCTTGTTGGCAACTCCAATGTGTGTAAGATGCATTGAATGCATCACTATAGTCACAACAGATAGTCCATCTCACCCTTTCACCTATCTCTCCACTGGCCCTCCACTAGAACTGACATGCAAGTAGTTAACTGTTATATTTGTTCAGTTGTTAGTGACTTATTAGTTGTGAATTAATTTACTAATTAATTCAATAAACTCTCAGTAGTGTATCTTTCAATTAGACTAGATACAACTAGCTCAACTGATTCTAACTCACTAAACTGAGTTAAGCTAAATAACAACTCTTGTAACTACTCTTCCAACTCTTTCATAACTTTTCCACTTCAGTTCTAACCGAGTCCTTCATGCATGAGCCACCAATAACCCTAGGAATTGCGTAATTCCTTCAACCCATTGATTTTCCAAATCTGTTGACTGAAATAAAGTGCTCCAAGAGAATAAGTTGATGTTTATTGTCGGATTATTATTAAGGGTTAATAATAATTGACATGCACCTATTTTTAGATCGATGATCTATAAATAGACTTCACCCAATATTCTAAAAATATAATTTCATATATTTTCCACATTTGACCAACCATCTACAAATAGCATCCTGCAAGTTATAGAATATGTTCACATGTCTAAAAATAGACATACACCTAAAAATAGACTACGAGCACCACTTACTAAAGGTGCTTACTTTTCACTAAGCTCATTATATTTTTGAATCTCAACACTCCCTCTCAACAAGATAGGGATTATCCTTCACCTCGATCCTACCTCTATGGTATTCGAATTTTCTCCTGCCGAGCACCTTCGTTAGAATATCTACATCCTGATCTTCCGTAGGAATGTACTGAAGCAACATGATCTTCTATTGCACACAATCTCTAATATGATGATACCGGATATCAATATGTTTAGATCTATCATGAAACACAAGATTAATCGAGAGTTTAATGCAACTCTGATTATCACAATGTATCACTTTGACAACAATGACAGGATCTAAATGTGAACCGAACAAACCAACCGGAATCTTCCTCATCCGGATAGCCTCACATGCTGACTTGACTTGTTGCCATGTATTCGCCCAGCGAGCGAGTGCCACGAGATCTTTGTTTCTGTTGTACCAAGAAATTGTTGTGAATGCGTCCCCGAAAACCCCTCTGATGTGCTCTTTATGTCCGTTGGAGTTTGCTGCCCAATTTGCACCTAGTGAATCCATACAACTTCACACCTCATCCATGTATGCGTGCCATAATCCATGCCTAGGATGTGACAGAGATACCTCGGGACATGCTTCCTGCCTTCCAAAACTTGGTGCGACAACCACTCTCGCTTGAGGTGGTTCACTACATAGCATATGTTCGGTCTTGTATTAGCTAAATACATGAGCGAACCCACCAATATCGATAAACGGTGGCATCCACTGCCTCTGTCGATGTAGCATCCTCTTTCACTCCGTTTTGGAAGAGAAGTATCAATAGGCTTGCAGCCTTGCATGTGAAACTTCTCAAGTATCTCCTGAGCATACTTGCCTTGAGACACAAACAGTTCACCTTCCCGCTGCCATATTTCCAATCCAAGGAAATAATTAAGGAGGCCCAAATCCTTCATCTCAAACTCCTTTGCAAGATCTGCCTTGCATGAGTGTATCAACTGCTCATCACCCGTTAGTATTAAATCATCAACATAAAGAACAATGATTAAAAGCTTACCCTCCACCACAATTTGGTACAAGTTTGCATTCGCCTCACTCTTGGTGAAGCCAAGTCTAGTGAAATAGTTGTTGATCCATGTGTACCAAGCACATGGTGCTTGCTTCAGCCCATACAACTCTCTTTTGATCCTGCACACATGTGGCTCACTGCTGAAGATCTCAAATCCTTCAGGCCACTCAATGTACACCTCTTCCTCAATGATCCCATTAAGGAATGCAGTCTTCACATCCATCTGATGAATGTTCCAACTCATCTACGCTGAGAGAGCAAGGATGGTCCTTATGCTATTTAAGGGGTACGACGAGTGAAAAATATTCTTCCTTAATCGATCACACAGATCGTGAGAAGCCTCGGTAAATATTTCCTTATCTGTGACACTCCCATCAGCAACTTACTTTACCTTGTAGATCCATTTCGAATCTACCACTCATTTACCCACCAGCCTTGGAATAATCTCCCAAGCATTGTTTCCGACAATGGAGTCATACTCCTCCACCATGGCATCTACCCATGTGGGCTCATGCGCTGCTTCTTCAAAAGAAGATGGCTATGTCATGATACACTTGCTCATAAGAGCCATGTATCCAGTAAATCGGTTAGGTGACTATCTCTGTTTGCGTTGTGATGTAGGGACTCCTACATTCTCTGCCGCATCAAGCTTCAGTCTCTTGGCTTCTGTGGTACACTTTCTGCCTATTCTAATGTTTGGTTCTGCATGAGTGGACTCCTCCACTCCATGAATCTCCTCCTGTGGTTGATCCATATCTAGAGGCTCATCTTTGGGAACAAGAAGTTCATCCTGCCATGCAAGTGTAGCTCCCTCTCAAGCGACAACTTCATGGCTTTCACCTCATTTAATTTTATATCCTGTCGCACCATAGTCATTCAACTATTTGGAAAATACACACGATAATTATGGGGTGTTTCTGTGTACCCCAGAAATATCCCAACTTCTGCAGTCGGCTCGAGCTTCTTCCTGGCATCCTTTGTCACATGAATGTAAAAATATGAGCCAAAAATCTTCAAATGATAAATATCAGGCTTCTTACCAGTAAAAGCTTCTTCAAGTGTACTCATGCCAAGTACTCTATGAGGACAACGGTTTTGCACATAAACCGCAGTGTTGCATGCTTTCGCCCACAAGTGCATCGGTAGGCCCTGGTCATGCAACATAACTTGTGCAGCACCCACGATCGTTATGTTCTTCCTCTCGCGACCCCATTTTGTTGTGGGTTATGATGCGCTATGATTTCTCTTCGAATTCCTTCTTTGCTACAGAAGTATTTGAATTCGTTCAAGATATATTCACCACCATTATCGCTCTGCAGAGCCTTCACTTGCTTCCCCGACTCCTTCTCCACCAATTCTTTAAACTCACAGAACTTTGAGAATGTTTAGCTCTTCTTCTGCATGAAGAAGATCTAGCATCTACGAGAATAGTCATCAGCAATTATAACATAATACCTTTGTTTTGTTGTTGAAGCAACCGAGAAAGGTCCACACACGTCTGTGTGAATTCTCTCCAGGATCACCGAAGCACAATTATCCTTGTCATGAAAGGTGGTCTTCACAAACTTACCCATAGTACATCCCTTGCACTAATCTGACTGCACAATAGTGCCCTTGGGAAGTCCAGTAGAAATCTGCTACAAAATCTTTAAGGCGCCATGGTGAAGATGGCCCAATCTCCTGTGCCATAATTCACCCTCATCCCGGCTCACCGCTTCTTCTGCTTTGCCCATCATTGTAGCGCATCCACCTACCTCCAGCTTGTAGAGATTCTTAACTCAAATCCCTATCCTCTTGGTTTAACCCGTTGTTTTATGTCGCAGGAAAGCTTTTCCCTCGCTGAAAACAACGTCATAACCTCTGTCTTCCAACATTGTGACCGAGACCAAGTTCTTCTCCAGACCTGGGACATGCATAACATATTTCAACAGAAATGGTTTACCTGAATCCCTCTCAAAGGTAATGGTTCCAATTCCGGTCACACTGTATCTACCATTGTCGCCCATCTCTATATGCATTTGGAGATCCTTCACCTCCAAGTCACTAAACAACTCCTTCTCTCCCGTCATATGGAAAGACACACCACTATCAAGATACCACACTGATCCCATTGAGCTTGAAACAAAGCATGCAATCAAAGAGAAATCAAGTTCAAATTGTGAGGCTAAGGCCTCTCCAACTGTAGCTCCAACAGCCTTCTTATTGTTCTTTTTCTGTGGGCAGTTAGTGGTGAGATGCCCATGTTCGTGATAGTGGACAAATCCAGCTTCTTACCTTTAGCCTAAGATTTTGGATGGGATTTCTTCCCCTTTCATTTACTTGCTTTGGCAGCCAAAGCAAAATTCTCTCTATCATCATTCTTTGATGAAGAGCCATCCCTGTTACTTCACCTTATCTGCTCCTGCACAAGATCCAACCAAAGTCGCTCCCAACCTGACAGTTTCTCCCGTCCATTGAGAGAGTCTTCGTAGCTATGCCAACTCTTCGGAAGCCCAAGGAGAGCCAAGCTCACCAATTCATCATCATCAACTGTAATCCCCACACTTCCCAGTTCATCCCTGCATTGGACAAACTTCATGAGATATTTTTGAATACTATCGCCCTTCTCCATTTTTATTTTTCTGAGCTTATCTTTCAGTGCCAACTTCCTCTGGTCGCTACTTCTTTGGAAAATATTTATCAAAGCCTTCCACATTGAAAATGGAGTTTCTTTCCCATGAATTCTTGACACAATATGGTCCTTCACACCTTCCAACATAATTCTTCTTGTCTTTGCTACCTTCTTTTGCCATGCGTCAAGTCCTGCAGCATCGCTAGAAGCAGACTTAGGAACATCGCTATCAATGAACTCCTTCAGTCCATTATATTCAAGCACCGCCTCCATCCTACCCTTCCAGGCTATGTAATTCGAGCTACCCTCAAGGGCATACTCCAATCGCAACCCGTTGAAATACATTTCAATGAATACTCAACTTTCGCACCAAGAAATTTCTGCAGCAAATTCGAATTGTCCACCAGCACAAAACTCAACACTTATTCACAATTGCAATCTCCAGTGATCAATACTGCTCTGATACCATGTAGAAATTTATTAATACTGATGTATTACCGAGTTCTCTTGATCTAAAAATATTTATCTTCTTGCTAAATATAGAGTCCTTCCACTGTTAAACTTGCAGAAATTTAAAAATCAATTGCAAACACATGTGAATAAATTCAATCGCACATAACACAATTGTTTAACGGGAAAGCTTAAAGCTAAAAATCCCAACTATAATATATTATGTATATCAATGGAATCATGTAATAATATCATACAAATCTTAGAAAATCAAGTTCTTAGTACAAGCAACAATCATTACACACTGTCATGCAGAAATTTGCATATCTATGCACCAATTTCTTGCCTCCTAACAGCCTGCCTCCACTTCGCAATCCCTGTTGAAGAAGACCCATGAATGAATTCGAATTGGCCTTGCCTTGACTGTGCAACCCTCATTGGCAACTCCAATGTGTGTCAGATGCATTGAATGCATCACTATAGTCACAACGGATATTCCATCTCACCCTTTCACCTATCTCTCCACTGGGTCTCCACTGGAACTGACATGCAAGTAGTTAGTTGTTGTATTTGTTCAGTTGTTAGTGAGTTATTAGTCGTGAATTAATTTACTAATTAATTCACTAAACTCTCAGTAGTGTATCTTTCAGTTAGACTAGATACAACTAGCTCAACTGAGTTAAACTCACTAACCTGAGTTAAACTAAATAACAACTCCTGTAACTACTCTTCCAACTTTGTCATAACTTTGCCACTTCAATTCTAACTGAGTCCTTCGTGCATGAGCCACTAATAACCCTAGTAATTGTGTAATTCCTTCAGCCCACTGATTTTCCAAATCTGTTCATTGAAATAAAGTGCTCCAAGAGAATAAGTTGATGTTTATTATTGGATTATTATTAAGGGTTAATAATAATCGACATGCACCTATTTTTAGATCAACTATATATAAATAGACTTCGCCCATTATTCTAAAGATAGAATTTCATCTATTTTCCACATTTGACCAACCATCTACAAATAGCATCCTGCAACTTATATAATATGCTCACCATGTCTAAAAATAGACATACACCTAAAAATAGCCTGCGGGCCCCACTTAGTGAAGGTGCTTACTTTTCACTAAGTTCATCATCTTGTTGAATCTCAACAGATCAAGCTCTGGAAAAACAAGAGGCTGATGCTCATGGGTTTTCAAAATATTTTGTGTCTGGTGTGTCATCAAATCTTTATTAGTGGATGTTACATTAGGTGTTCCATTCAACATTGCTAAAGTAGGCCACAGTGCTAGTGGTTTCGAAGGCAAAGGAAGAGAGGCCATGTAAGTGGAGGTAGTTGGAGTTGAACTCACTACAATAGATGGTTGCTGAGATATTTTTTCTCTATTATCCAAGTTTGGTGTAGACCCAATGTTTGGTGAAAGCTCTCTGATTACCAGATATTACAAGGAGCATAACTGGGCAATCCAGAAGGATATTTAATGCTTTGATTCTTCAATCGCTTTGAGACACCTTTATGTCGTTGGATTTGAGGCACGACATGTCAATTATAAAAATGCAGGAGTTTGGGTTTTATTTATCGTCCACAAGAGTGGAAGCCATGGCCTTCATGTCACGCACATAGGTGCGAGTCTCAGCATTGAGAAGTTCTCTAAATCGCCTAACACGTTGAATAGTTGTTGCACGATGCTCGAGAAAGGATCACATATCTTTCCCTACAAGAAAAAATACACTCATTTTCCCACAAATTTTAGTGGCCAAATAAACTATTTTTCCTTTAATCTTGATGACAAAACTTCAAATTAAAGGGAAGTTTACAAATATACCTGAAACAAACACATAGCTTACCGGATCTTGAAGGACAATATATCTTGAAAAAACGCCTCCAAAGAATGATTACAAATTACCCTTATGCCCAATCATATTACCCTGATGCACCCTCCATGAGGAATTTTCGTCACTGTAACGTGGATGATGCTTGCAAGCGACCAGTGCAAGCAACCTTAGAATTTATCTCGTCATTGCCCCAATGTGTCGGTTTGCAACAATTGTGGACTTCCTAGGCATATTGTCGTGGAGTGCACCAGGAAGTCATTGTGTTGGAATCACAGGGTGCCTGGTCATGATACAAGTCAATGCTCAAATGATCCCATTTGTCACGCATACGGAAATCTGGTCACCCATGCATTTTACGACTTTAGACCTCCCACCTGGAGACATTAGGCTCTGTAACAATTGTTCCAAATAAGAGCTCCCCCACCTAGAGACATTAGGATCTGTAACAATTTCCAAACAATGACACATAGTTGTTGAGTGTACGAATGAGAAGGCATGCAACAATTGTCGTAGAATGACATCTTGCTCATGAATGCATATTGGTACATCATTGCCTGATAATCGAAAATGGGTCAGAGGCAATTTTCAACCTGAACATGACCTGAAGTTCCGACATAAATGTTAAATAATCAGTATTTCAAGGTTTGTGTTTTTTCCACAGATATCAATTATGTTGTTTACATCTCACTATTCGGATGATCTATTAGACAGATTATTCACAGTTATATTTTGACATAAATATGATCTATTAGATAGATTATTCATGGTTATATTTAATTATAACTAAACAACAAAAATAATTCTAATTATAACAAAAATAAAAATCTGATAATTTATATGAATTAAAATAAATTTATATTAAACCACAATTTCAGTGAATTTCATGATAATGTTCAATATTTTACTAGAGTGATGAGAATTGAAGGAATTGGCTCAAAAGTAATGTCTCCTTAAAACAAACAATACATTAATTACCTCAACTAGAATAAGTTTTCTCTCTTCGAGTGTCATCGATCGAGTTGTTTTAATGACATTGTAAACTATGAGTACATAATTTCCATCAATGTGTATGTTTCTTATTCCATAAGATCTATCCAGTGTTCATAGAAAGAGTGCAGCGCAAGAGACTCAATAATATTAAAATCATAACATGGAACTAATAAATTGTATTTATGAATTGTTCTGAAGTTGATGTGCTAATTTCCATCCATTGTCGTGGAAAATGAAAATAACTGGCACATCCATTGTCCCTACAAAGTTCAACTCAGCATGAAAATATCCTTGTAAAACAATTAACATTACCATTAATAACCTTGCAAATTCCGGGATATTTTGAAAATATTACAAACATAAGCGAATTTAAACAAAGATCATATCCATTAATTTTCTAAAATATGTAAAAATATGCAATCTTTATTTACTCTTGCAACAATATTGAAAGCAATGACTACATGGACAAACCTAAGGCTAAATGTAAAGTGCTTTTGTGATGCAGATAGAGATGATGTGGTGGAGGAGCATATTTTTCCCTTCAACATTGATAATCTGAAGAAGTCAAAAAAATTTCAATTTGGGCTTATGAGGGGTAAGTTTATCCATCTACATTTCAGTTTTGTGGGAGCGTGTCCAACTTAGGGAGCTTCTTGTGTGCAAAATTCAGAATGGAATTGTAGATTACATCCACTATTGCTGGAACTTTGAAACACTTGAACTTGAGTGTGGATGTCTTCCAAAGTTGGAGTACTTGAGGCTTTTTCAGTCATACACATTATTGCTAGAACTTTGAAGCACTTAAACTTGAGAATGGTGGTCTTCCAAAGTTGGAGGACTTCGGGCTTTTTCAGTTATACGCTTTTGACATTATAGAGGGACCCTCTTGTATGTTCAATGACGGAGTAATACCTAAACTTTAACATTTGTACATACAAAATTGTTCATTGTTGAAAATATTGGTATTATAGAAACTATTTAATTTAAGGGACATTAAAATATGGGGTGCAATGAGTTAGGGGAGTTAGAGATGGAAGTGGTAGCTTTACAATGTTGGAGAGGTTGGAGCTCTTGGAGTGTGAGAAGGTAGATAGTATAGGGGGACCCGAGGATGTGTAGGATGACAAAACAATGTTTAAACTTATATTATTGAGGATAGTATAGTTTCCATTGTTGAGGACATTTTCAGAGAGGAATGGAAAAACTCTCCAAGTTGCAGAAAATAATTGATTGAGAGATGGAAAAATATAATTTGTGAAGATGAGAATGTGAAAAATAATATTTCATGTCTTCTCAACTGGGATAGCACATTATAAATGTTTTTGTTATATATCATATAACTCGTAATATATTTTTTCCTTTTGTTGTGTAATATTTGAATATTATTTTTATTTTATATTATTTTTATATTATATAAAAAATTCTTTATGTAAATAATTTATTTTTATACACTATAAATTATTTATAATTTTATTAAATTTATTAAATTTAATATTTCATCATTTTTAGAATTGGATTAAAATTAATATTTCATAATTTTCATAATTTGATTTTTATTTTAATTTGAAAAAATTAATAATATTATATTATTTTATTTTATATTTACATTAAATATAAGAATTCTATATATCAATATATAGTGTTTAATATTGGAGATTTAGAGTGATGCCAAAATTTAATTTCTAAAGATAGTAATGTAGAAATTAATCTTTCTCGCCTTAAATACAAAGAAAGACTATATATATATATATATATATTTATTTATTTATTTATTTATTTTCAAAATAAAATTTTTATATTGATATAGATATGGATAATATACATGTTATTATTAGAATGACTCATCAAAATGTTGGAATATGTAATTCCTACTTGTCTTCAGTTGTGATTCTCTCTATGTATAGAGTCTGTTCCTATTCCATAGGTTAGCTAAAACCTAAGTTCCTAGTTTTGTGTGAGGTTGAGATATTCTCTCAACCAACTTATTGTGCATCCAAGATAGCTTCCCTATCTTGAGACAATTCCTCATGTATATATGTAACTCTATTTGATTAACAGAATATAGTTTACATAGTGTGTATCTGAGATTTCATTTTGGTATCAGAGCTGGTAAGGGCCTTTAGCCCTTCCTGGGCATAGGAATATAAATCATTGTATTTGTATTGCTTTAGGTTTTTTTGTCCATTCATTACTGTTCGAGCATTTCTCTATGGAGCGATCTTGGAGGATCATGTGAGAATCTGCCTAGCGGAATGAGCAGTGTGTTCATGTTGTGGATCTACAAATTCTGGCGTGTTGAAGGGTTTGCGTGGAAATTAAACCTGCCATGTGAGTCAATTTACAGTCGTGTTGGAGGTTGTTCGTGCCCTCGGTGAGTGTGGAGTTGGTAAGCCATTGTGGCTGCTGGTGGTCAGACCTGCGACGGAAGTGTGGTGAATTTTAACTGATTCGCTTTGGTGATTGAGTGCTTGTGTGCCTCAAATATGTTTGAAGGTTGATTGGTGGTCCGACGTGGAGAAGAGGTGCTGCTGCATGGAGACCTGTTGCGTGAATGTGTGGGTGATCGAGCCAGATATGGATGTGTGATCTTTGGAGTGCCTCTATAATTCTCTAGGGTTTCCGCTACACCAAGGTTGAGGCTTGGGATCTTGACCCAGATCTGTGTTGTTGGTTTTGCTGCTAACCTACCAATCTGAAGGTAGATGTGGTCTGCTAGGTGGAAAAAGACACACGAACCCATGCTTGAAAGCCAGATACGGTCAAATCAAATCTCTAAGCCGTCAATTGTGGAGAGCTAAGTCATCCTCTATGCAGCGTTGTTAATTGTTGGCTGATCTACCTCACGTGATTTGCTGCATTTCTCCACCAGAATATCGGAGCCGGTTTCTGTGCTGCGTTTCTCCATTGATCATGTCCTGCGTTGAGCTCCGTTCTAACCTGCATCTTCAATTGTGAGGAGATTAGCTCGCCATTGGATCTTCGTTGTTGCAGTCTGTTAGCGAGCATGAGGAGGCATGCTTGAAAGTAGTTACCCAACCTTGATACTACAGCTGTGGTTGGTCCTTTTGTCTTAATGCACAAAAATCACAGTAATATTTTGATTTTGGAATGTGTTTTCATATTGTCTTGAAGGGAATATGTATTGAAATTTTGTATACATATTGAGATTTGTGACCTCAATATGAAGTCATTTTGTTAGAATTCGCGACTCTAACTATCGACAGGTATATCATGTAGATTCAAGACCTATATATCCAAAATTCAAAAGTACAAAATCTATGACAGAAATATTCAAGTGAGAAATCTCTAGCATATGAATGGTATGGTGAGCGCAAATGATGATGGACAATAAAGTTTGTGAAAGTTTTTTTTGAGTGAGTTTCTTGGAATAGACTCAATAGCATGTTGTATAATGAGTCACAGAGTTGAATGGTAAGCAAGTCTAAGATGGTTTCGTAGTGGTCATTGTATGTACCTGGTAACTCCAAGAGTTGAAGTATGTAAGCCTTGTAAAGGCATGTGTATCCCCGTCAAAGTTCGTGGTAATCTCAAAACCACTTTGTAATTACAGGTTCGTGGTCAGCCAGAAACCATTTTGCAGTGTCGGTTTGTGGTCAGCTAGAAACCACGTGTAACAGTGAAGTGGACTGGAAACAGGTCTGTGCCAGTGTCCACCCATTGATGAAGATATCTTGTGAAAGGTCACCGATGAAGGGATCCGGTAAAAGTTTGTCGAAGAGATCTAAGACATATCTACTGCCGGTGAGAGTTCACCAATGAAGGAAGAGCATGGTTACGAGTCATCTAATAAAACCCACGTTGGAGGGGGATCTATAGATATAGGTACATGTATGCAGTGATAATGGTTGACAGAACCATGTATGCGAAGGACATCCTACGAGACTAACAGTTGCAGCGGTTGGTACCCATGCATTCTGGTGGATGGTTGCTCCTTTATATGGACGTCGACATATCGTTTTCTTATGTTTGACCACAACTAGACTTTGCAGATGGATATTGAGAAAAGTAGTCATTAAGGGGGAGTGTTGGAATATGTAATTCCTACTTGTCTTCAGTTGTGATTCTCTCTATGTATAGAGTCTGTTCCTATTCCATAGGTTAGATAAAACCTAAGTTCCTAGTTTGGTGTGAGGTTGAGATATTCTCTCAACCAACTTATTGTGCGTCCAAGATAGCTTCCCTATCTTGAGACAATTCCTCATGTATATATGTAACTCTATTTGATTAATAGAATATAGTTTACATAGTGTGTATCTGAGATTTCATTTCAAAATTCAACATCTAAAGAGTCACTTCCCTAAAAGTCCAAATAACCATTATAATAATGACATTATATTCACCTTTTTATTTTGACAAAACAAAAATATTTCCATAATGATAACAAAAGTTGATGCTTAACAACTTGTTTGAAGAATATCTGAGAAACATTTGAACATCAAAGAGATACCAAAAGTGATGAGTTGCAAATAATCATAATTAGAAATGAAACTCCACGATTTCCATCTCCTAGTTATCCCAATACTCATAGAAACAAAAAAGGATAGGCTATAATTTCAAAGCTTCCTCTAATAATTTGTCTACATTTTGATTTAACCTGTGTAGTTATGCTTGTAAGAGTACCAATGAAAACTATATAAGAATAATTTGGATTTCCTAAAAAAGGGGTCAGGACATAGTCATTCGTGACCTCTAATTTGCATAGGCCCACTTGCTTGCAAAATAAAGGTTGGTCTATAAAACTAAAACCTCAACCTTTGTGTTTAAGCCTTTGCATGAACAATGTTGAATATGATCTAATAAATTGCCATTAGATATTCCATTGGAATCATTTGTCAAATCTAAAACGACTTTGTGATTTTATTTTTCTTTATTTGTTCAGAATTTATTCAATATCATTTTTAAAAAACCCAAAGAAGTTCAACTCTTCTTTTGGGACATTTATGTTAGTGTAACTTTCTTCTTAAATTTAAACTTCTGCTACATTCATTAGAAGATATATAAGAACTCAAATTTGATGCATTCCTTAGAAGATATATAAAAACTCAAATTTCAATTGTATTTCATTGTCTATATATTTCACTTGCTTATTGCCTTCTAAATTTCCCAACTCCTCCTTTGAAAATTCTTTTACACCTTTCAATACAATTAGTAATATTTAAACTAATAATTTTCTATTTATTACATAATTAAAATTACCTTTACAAATAACAAACTCCTTAAAAACGAAATTTTAAGCACAAAGCTTTATTATGTCTGACCTTAATTTAAACTCATTCTATTTTTTTATTTATTATAAATACCTTTCCAAAATAACAAAATCTTGATTTCCTTTATTAAAAGATAATTTAAATAATAAAATTAGAAATAAATAAATATAGAAAAGATGGACATAACTAAAAAAGATCAAGTTGTTTCATGAAAATCTATCCATAGTAAAAAGAAAAATCACTACCCCTTTAAGGTTCTCCGGTTCTCTAAACAAATTGAATTTAACATGTGTGGCTCAAAAACATGTATACCTATATATATATAAATATTTTTTTTTTCAAATCACAAATGCATTTTTTTTAATCATCTTCTAATTACTTTTACAAAAACCATTTATTTCTGCCTATTTTTTTATATTCTCTCAATTTTATTTTTTTTAATTTTATTTTTTTTAACTTATATATTTCCACTTAAATTTTCATATACCAAGGGACTCGATAATACTACATCGTATTATTAAATAATTTAAGATATAAAATGAATTTTTTTAAGAATAAGTTTTAACAATCAAACTTAAATAATAGGCTTTAACAAAATTAGATGTGCATGTTAGGGTTCATAGGCCTCAAGGTTTATAACTGGCTTTGATAACATATGTAACAATTTCAAAATTAAAATATACAACTAATTATGTCAATCATGCGGTTAATAATCAACACAAAATTATTCAACTAATTAACATAGAATTTACCGAAAATACAAGTAGAGACAACTTACCTATAATAACAATATTCCTTACTTGTGACTCTGAATTTGAACACTAGTTGAATCCCACTAATTGTAACAAAGTTTTTGGGGAATTATTTTTGAGGTTGTTATGCCCCAAGAATGACTCAGACTTAGGGGTTGTTAGTTGTAATGCCCCTAATAATAATAATAATAATAATAATAATATATTATATAATATAATATAATATTGAAATATAAGTAAATAAATAGTAAACAATAAAAAAAAAAATAATAATAGTAAATAATAAAGAAAATATAATAATATTAAATAAATAGTAAATAATATAAAAAATATATAATAATATTAAATAAATAATAAATATACTATAATAACAAATAAATAAAATAGTAAATAATAAACTAGAGTTCTATATAAATATATATATAAGTAAACCATAAAAATAGTAAGAATCAGGGAATTTCAAAACATATTCACCCTTCAAAATTGACAGTTTTCATACCTTCCCACCCATTTTCAAAGACCGTCAAATTCCATCCCTTGTAAGAATAAGTAAAGTTAACAAAAAGTAAAAAGGAATAAAATAAGAGAGTTAAATTAAGAGAAATATTAAATTAAGTAAAACTTAAAATAAAGAAATAAAAGTTGGCATGTTGACACATGGAATGTGTGCATGCGGATTCATTTCCATTTTTTGTTCTATTTAATGGACGATGAGGAGGACGAGATTTATCCATTTCTTCATCCATTCTTCTAGAGAAGAGCGTTGTGCGACAAAGGATTCACTGGTAGTATTACGTTGATTGAAGGCTCCAGGGTGGCCAGTTGTAGAAAGATTATGTCTCGTTGAGTCTATGGTTGGATGGAAATTCGTCCCCAAAAACTTTGTTGCAGTTAGCGGATTCAACTAGCATTCAACTTCATAGTCACAAGTAAGGAATATCAGCGTTACATGTAAGGTGTCTCTACTCGTGTTTTCGGGAAATTCTATGCTAATTAGTTGAATAGTTGTATGTTGATTATTAACTGCATGATTGATATAATTAGTTGTATATTTTAATTTTGGGGTTGTTTATGATGATGATGATGATGGTTAACATCCACTGAGACCAATCTTTGGTCTATCGGACCTAAAGAAAAGAGTTATTTAATTTGATTTAAGATTTTATTCCTATGCTCAAAAAGCTTGGAGAGAAGCCTCTTGAGCTCACTATAATTTTGACATCTTAAAAGGCTAGGAAGGTCAGTATTGCAACAAATATTAACACTCTAAGAGGAAGTGATTTTCATCCTCGATGTTCATATTCTCACAGAGATGGCAGATCCTGTCCATCCATGGTATTTTAGGAACTGTCCAACGACCTGTTTCACTATGAAGCTCATGAGAGTTCGTTCTAATCTTGGCTATATTAATTTTATTTTTTGATCTAGTTAAAACAGAGAGATACTTTTGATCTTCTAAGGTAGGGTTGATGAACTCCTTATAATACCTTAATTTTCTTTTAGCTGCTAGATCTTTCTCGCACCACATTTTTTCTTTGAACTTAGAAGTAACAAATTTTTTAATGTTATTGATGTTTTGTAATGCAACATTCTCGTCAGACTCCCAATGGTAGCCGGGCCTGTGTCTTTGTAACCTCGTTTAAGCCTTAGGTGATTTTGGCTGGAATTTAAAGCTAACTTAGGAAGTCTATGGTCTCCTATGCTATTGAGCTTATGCTTATACAACAAAAGCCTAGTCATAGCTAGGCTCTCGATAAGGGAAAGACCCACTTATAGAAGGAGAATAGGATAGGGTGTATTGGCTTTAATTTTAAGGTTATACGTTATAAAACGCTTCTGGATTTGCTCAATCTTTCTCTAGGATTCTCTAGAGATGCTGGAACCCCAAACCTCACATCCATATAAGATAACAGGAGTGACTAGAGTTTCAAAGAGGAGCTTCTTTCTATCCCACATAAGGTTTTTCGTTTTACAATTATTTTCAAGACCAAAATAAGCTTTCCACCCCCCATTAATCCTTTTTTGAATGCTATAGTTCCAGTTGAGCTTGTGATGAATATCAATTCCTAGGCACTTGTAAGAAGACACTTCCTCCAAGTTACTATTATCATACATAAAATTAGCGTAAGTGTCATTCTTGGATTTAATAATCATAACTTTTGTTTTGTCAGTGTTAACAGACATACCCATGGTAGAGCGGAAATCCTTAAGAATTCTAAGTTGCTTATCAAGATCAGATGGCCATCTTGCAAGAAGAACAATATCGTTAGCATAGAGAAGAAGGATATTGACTATCCCAGCTAAGATCGTGCCAGTTGTAGAAATTTGAATAACTGATATCTTATTCGCCGAGATTCTCCTGATCACACACTATTTGACTTCATGCACAATACAGAATCTCTTATACCATTGATCATTAATTGCTAAAATTAAATCAATTGCATGCACACATTAAAACCATAAAAATTCACACATATGAACACAGTAATTTATGGGAAAGATTAAAGTTGAAAACCCCCAACTATCTGTATGTTATATGTCATAGATATCATGTAACAATAATCATACAAAGCTCCTCACAAGCTCTCAGTACAATCTCCAATTGCTACACACTAATCAGGCCCTGATCTTGCAAATCCATGCACCGATCTTTGCCAGCCTTTAGCCTGCCTCTACTGCGCAATCCCTGCTGAAGAATAGCTCAGGATGATTTTGAATTACCCCAGCCTTGCTCACGCAATATTTATAGGCATCTCTACTGAGTGTTGGATGCAAACCATGCATCACTTATAGTCACAATTGATAGTCATACTTGCCCTTTCACCTATCTCTGCACTGGTCTCCACTGAAACTGTCCATGCACTGAAGTTAAATGATGTATTCTTTAGTTGATTAATGAGTTTATAATTAGTGAATTAATTAATAATTAATTCACACCACTCTCACTAATTGTATCAATCAGTTAAACTAGATATAAATAGCTCAACTATGTTTAGATTAGTTAAACTGAACACAACTCCATTAACTTCCTCAATCAACTCCACCAAACTCTGTCACATGAGTTCTAACTGAAGTATCCATGCAATAGCTCCACTTAACCCTCGGGAATAGCGTAATTCCTTCTGTCAGCTCCTGTGCCACGTCTGTGCACTTAACTGAAGTGCTCCAAGAGAATAAGATAATGTTTAGAGTCTAAATATTATTAAGAGCTAATAATATTTGACATATCTATTTTTAGACTGACAATCTAAAAATAGATTCCGCCCAGTATGTCTAAAAATAGAAGTCCATCTATTTTTTCCGACTTGACCAACCATCCACAAATAGCATCCTGCAACTCATAGAACATGATCCATATGTCTAAAAATAGACATAGTCTAAAAATAGACTTTGCGCCAAAAATAGCATGCGGGCCCACTTAGTGAAGGCAACTCCTTTCCACTAAGCTCGTCATCTTGTTGCAATCTCAACACATCCTGCTTCCTCTAAACAACCTTCTAGCTTGTCGATATAAATGCCAAATAGGGTAGGGGAGAGGGGACAACCTTGTTTAACTCCGATATTACAATTAATATCTTTCGACCACCCCTCATTACTTTTTAACTTGGCAATTACATTCTCGTATAACCTTATAGTGGCCGCTCTTAGCTCGAAAGGAAAATTTAGCTCTTCTAATCTATTCCATAGGTTATTTCTAGGAACCGTATCGAAAGCCTTTCTAAAGTATGCAAAGCAACAGAAGATATTGGATTTATCATTGTGGCATTCTTCCACAATAATCCTAAGCGTAACGAGGTGGTCCGTTGTTGAGTGCTGCCTTCTAAAACCCGCTTGGCCTTTAGCCCGCTTACCTTCACTTTCAAGCCAAATGTTTAACTTATTTTCCAAAATAATACCATATAACTTGGCTAAGAGAGGGCTGATCATAATTGTTTGATAATTAGAGGGGTTATTTGTATCCCCACTTTTAAAAATAGGGATAATGAGGCTCTGAGTCTAAGGTTTAGGGAACCCTTGCTTGACCGCTTGGTTGAAAAGCTTGTGGATGTGGGGGATGAGGACAGGACCTCCAATTTTTAAGATTTCCACCTGGTAACCTTCAATGTCTTTAGCTTTCCCATTTTCTAGGCATTTAACCCCAAAATCAATGTCTTCTAATGAGAAAAATTCTTTCGTTGTGAGCAGCGTTTCAAAATCCCTAGCATTTGGAGATTCATAAAGCTTTTTAAGATAGGAATTCCAGTCTTCTAAAGCAATTTTATTATTATCTTTAGTTTTCCTAGTTATAATCTTCCTCCATAATTTCTTAGGAACCACCTTAGAGAGGTGTAAGAGATTCTCTTGTCTTTTAAAAATATATTGCCTTTTTTTCCTTTTTGTTAGGGCTTTATAGATTTTTATCTTGTTAATTTTGAGAGATTCATCACCAGCTTCCTTAATTGCTCTCCTCGCACTTTTACGATCTTTTTCATACCATGGGTTGGTTTTGTTATTTCTTTTATTACTTGAGACTTCAATTGAGAACTTGTTAATAGAATATGAGAGGGTTGTAGTAAAATTATGATAGAGCTCACCTATGTTTTCTATACTAGATAAAGGAAGCAAATTAGATTTTAATTCATTTAGAAAGAGATCGTTTTATTTCTATCAAAGATTAAGTTCTTTTCACTATAAAGATTATCTTCTATGGGATCTCTATGCATGACAAAATTGAGAGTTATGAGTAAAGGCCTAGGATTAGAGTTAGGCTCGTGGTCATCTAAGATGTCAAAATTTATTATTTTGTTGTATAAAGGGAGATCGAAAATAACATAGTCTACCACACTCCTGCCAAGCCCATGGATGCAGGTCATCTTGCTAGAATTGGGCCACTTCTTTAGAGCATTGCAAATTATGAGATCCTGAGCACTACAGAGCTTGACTTGCTCCGACCCAAACAAATTATCCCCGAGGTCTCCAGAGTTCCTTTTGTACCGGATAGCCAGAGTAAGGTCTTCGTCTAACCAAAGAGGATTTGGGTTGGAATGATTGCTTAGAAGAATAGCTTGGTTGCTTGAAGTTCGAGCATTAAAGTCACCCATTAAAAGGATATTACCTTCATTCCTTAGGCTAGAAATATCATTCTATAAACCATTGTAAGGACTATTTTTATCTAGATTCTTTTTCTTATAGAAGTTAGAATTAATGGGGGAAAAATAATAGATTGCTATGTAGGTCTTTTTATCATTAATGTCAGTAATCTCAATCCAACTATATTGGTTGTAAGGGTCGTTTTTATAAATCCTAGCATGGGGGGAGATGTTCTTCTTAATGTAGCAAGCTATGCCCCCAATGCCTCTATTGGAGGATCGCTTGTTCCAGGTAGACCATAGTGCAAAGCCATCTATGTTAGGGACCTTAGATTCTTCGTGCTCCCAAGTTTCAACAAGCAATATAATATCAACATCATTTGAGATCCAACTTAGCTTGGGGCCTTTGTTCCATGGAAAGCCCCAATAGTTCCAAGGAAGAATTCGGAGCATGTTGAATTGCTATTTATTACTATATTTTTGGTTTCTATCTCGAATAACGACTTTTCTATTTCTGATTATTGCCCATTTTCCTTCCTTCCTAGCTTCTTTTACCTTTTGAACCTCCTTTCTTAATTCTGCTTGATCTTCTGGAATGAGATCTTCGTTTATAAATATTCCCGTTCCTTTTAGACTTGAGGTTTTACTAAGTATGTCATATTTATGGTCAGTAGAGCTCACCTTTATTCGGATCAGCCTTCCTTTATTCTCAGTTAATTTCCCTAACCTTGTTGCTTCTGTGAGACACGTGGTTTCAATTTGTAATCTATTATGTAATTTTGTCTGGGCTATGGCTAAAGTATCCTCGTCTACCTCCTCTTTCAAACCGAAGATTATAAGGTTCAAGGCCCTTTTATTACGCTCATGGTCTAATTCGATCAATTTTTTCATTTCATCTTTAATTGGTTTGATATCTAATTTACCTGCCCCACTATTTAGGGTGAGATTGTTGTTAACTTTTTCTTCTAGTTCTTTAATCATGTCCTTCATTTTAAGACTCTCTATATTATCAGCATCTCCTTGCTGGGATGTTTGGTTCATATCTTGGTTTTGTTACATATGGTATAAGAGCCGGTTATAAACCTTGAGGCCTATGAGCCATAACATGCACATCTAATTTTGTTAAAGCCTATTATCTAAGTTGGATTATTAAAACTTCTTGAAGACTTCAACACAGTTAACAATCAAACGGGAACTATTACCTCAAAACGAGAACTCTAACAAAAAAAACATCAAAAAACCATGAAAAAACAACCCAAAAACGAAAAGTTGTATTCTGGAATTAAAAAAAAAATCGGGGTAAATTTTCAACATTTTTTAAAAATGGAAGTAAAAGCCAATTTTTTTTTGTGCAAAAAAACCCACAAAATGAAAAGTTGTATTGTGGAATACCCTCTTTTTTTTTCAGAGTAAATTTTCGATATTTTTTAAAACTAGAAGTAAAAGCCAATTTTCTTTGTGCAAAATACACCCCGAAAATAGAAAGTGTTGAAACAAAAAATTTAGAATAATCATAATTTATGATGATGATAATGATGATGATGATGGTTAACGTCCACTGAGACTAATCTTTGGTCTATCGAACCTAAAGAAAAGAGTTATTTAGTTTGATTTAAGGTTTTATTCCTATGCTCGAAAAGCTTGGAGAAAAGCCTCCTGAGCTCACTATAATTTTGACATCTTAAAAGGCTAGGAAGGTCAATATTGCAACAAAGATTACGAAATTGAGCTCTAATGTGGTTGTACGCGGGGCACTCTAAGAGGAAGTGATTTTCATCCTCGATGTTCATATTCTCACAGAGATGGCAGATCCTTTCCATCCATGGTGTTTTAGGAAGTGTCCAATGACCTGTTTCACTATGGAGCTCATGAGAGTTCGTTTTAATCTTGGCTATATTAATTTTCTTCTTTGAGCTAGTTAAAATAGAGAGATATTTTTTATCTTCTAGAGTGGGGTTATATATATATATATATAATTTTTTAAATTAAATAAATTAAAAATAAAAAATAAAATAAAAAACAAAAAATAAAAATAAAAATATTAAATTAATTAATTTAATTTTAAAATATATATATATATATATATTAAATTTTAATAAATTTAAAAATTTTAAATAAAAAATAAAATAAAATAGAATAAAAAACATTATTTAAATTAAAATTAAAATAATTAAAAAATAAAAATATTAAATTAAAAAAATTTATTGAAAAACAAATAAATTTTAAAAAATAAATTAAATTTAAATTGTAAAAAATAAATTGATGATGATGATGATGATGGTTAACGTCCACTGAGACCAAACTTTGGTCTATCGGACTTAAAGAAAAGAATTATTTAGTTTGATTTATGATTTTATTCCTATGCTCGAAAAGCTTGGAGAGAAGCCTCCTGAGCTCACTATAATTTTAATATCTTAAAATTAATTCAATTAAAATATATATATACATTACATTTTATTTAATATATATATGTAACAAATTAAATTTAAAAATAAAAATGTTAAATTTAATAAATAAATAAATAAAAATTCAAATAAAAAATCAAATTTAAAAAACATCAAATGAAAAAACACTTTGAAATTAAAAATATAAAAATCGATTAAAAATGGAAAATGAAAAAAAAATTAAAAATTAAAAATATTAAATAAAATAAATAAATAAAAAAAAATAAAAAACAAATTAATTATTATTAAAAAAAATTAAATACAAAAATTTAATTTTAATAAAAAAATATTTAATTTTATGTAATTAAAAAATAAATATTAAATTTAAATAAATTAAATAAAAATACAAAATACAAAATTATTAAATAAAATTTAAAAAGTAATATAAAATTGAATAATAATAATAATAAATTTAAAATTAAAACAAAATATTCAATAAAATAAAAAACAAATAAAGTTTAATAAATAAATAAATAAAATCAAAAAATATATATTAAAAACAAAACAAAATTATTAAAATTTAATAAAATAAAATAAAAAATCGAATTAAAAACGATTTTAATGTAAATTTTGATAAAGCAGCAAAATGGTGCTAAAGAAGTCGGCAGGTGGGCCACAGGCAACGCCACTGGTCGATTCCATACATTAAGGTATTTTAATTCGGGATTTTTTATTATTAAATTTTAATAATTTTTATTTATTTTTATTTTATTTTAGTTTAATTAGATATTTATTTTATTTATTTTATTTTTATTAATTATAATTTTTTTTTTTTTAATATATATATATATATATATATATATATATATATATATATATAATTAATATTTTTAGGTTAATTATTTTTTTTAACTTAAAATTTTAAATTTATTTATTAAATTTTTTAAATTTAAATTTTAAAATCTTTTTTTTTACTAATCATTTTTGTTTTTTCATTTTTTAAATTTTAAAATGGTTTAAAAAATATAATAGTAATAATTATTATTATTATTTATTTATTTAAAAATGTTTTTTGAGGGTTTTTTAATATGAATTTTTTATTTTTATTTCTTTTTAAATTTTTTATTTTTTTTTAATTTAATTTTTATTTTCTTATTAATTTTTTTTTTTGCTAAATTTAAAATTTAAAATTTAAATTATTTTTTATTTTTGTATTTTTAATTTTAATTTTAATTATTTTAAATTTTCTATTGATTTTTTTTTAATTATATGGTTTTTAATAACTTAGAAAAATTGTTTTATTTTTTTTTTTGGTTCATTTTTGTTTTTTCTTTAAATTATGTGTTTTTTTTTTTTCTCTCTCTCTTTTTTATATAATTTTTCGATTTTTTTTTTTTTTTACAAAATTAATTTTTTTTTTTTACATTATTATTATTATTATTATTATTATTATTATTATTATTATAATATATATATATATATATATATGTTTGAGTTTTTTTTGTCATGTTTTTCTTATTTTATTTTTATGTTTTATTACCAACATGAAAATTACCACTCTAAGAAAAAAATCGTTGATGTTGCGTCAATACGTTTCAAAATTAGAATGAAAATCACTAACATTTTAAAACAAATGTTCATACTTCATAAATAAATAAAAAATTAAAGTGTCAAAAATATGTTAAAAAAAAAAGGGGTGATTCTGCATCCCCACTTTTCAAAATCGGGTGCTTTTTTTGCTACCTCAAAAAAGTAGGTAGTAGTTCGGTTACCTATTTGATCAGTAACTATGCTCTTCATCCTTGGTATTCATGGAGTAGATCTAGGTCTTCCTGGATTAGTCATCAATAAAAGTGACATACTACTCACATATACTTAATGATAAGGAAGACATCAAACCACACACATAAGAGTGAATCAAGTAAAGTGTCTTAGCTACCCTGTTATCACTCCTTGGGAAAGTTTTCTTGGTGTAATTTCCCAAAGCACACCCCCTACAAACATACTAGTACTATGTATTGAACTCTGGTAATATTGAAACAATCTTCTTCAATACTCTCATCTCCCCTTGGAGCAAGTGGGACATCCCCTTGCACCATAACTCGAACATATCACTACTATTGGTGGTTGAAATCAATATTCTAGTAGGCTTAAACATGAACCTATAAAGTTTCCCATGGCATACTCCAATCACTTTGGAAAAAGTGATCATGGATCCCCTAGGATACGTAAGAACCTATTCATCTCAGAACACTGCCTCATATCCCTTGTCTTCAATCGTGGACACTAGTATCAGGTTCTTCTTCAGCCTTGGAACACATGATACCTCCATCACTTTCAAGGGAGGTTGTGACTCCAAAGGACATGGTCCCAACCCCAACTGCTCTGACCATGGAGTCATCTCCAAGCACCACCTCTAGATACACATCCCTCCCAATAAGATCTATAAAATGCTCCCCGATCCCTGTCAAGTGACATGAAACTCCAGTGTCAATGTAACAGACACTAGAGGATATGACACTCATGTTAAGGCCTACAACCAAGGAAAAATCCCTATCAAATTTGGTGGAAAACCCATCCAATTTAGCTAACGTTGCAACACCCTTCTTCTTCATGTTTGGACACATCACTACATAATGTCCCATATTATAACAAGAAAAGCATCACATTTTTCTCATATCCTTCTCCTTATGTTTACCCTTGTGCTTGGCTCCACATGTGGAGCCCTTCTTGGCCTTGTTGTTTCCCTCTGTTGCTAGTTCCAGATTCTCCTTGTCTTTCCCACCACGTTGCCTACCACTCTTAGCATTTTACCTTATCTCCTATTGATGGGAATAATCCCACATTCTTCCCCAATATGGAAGATTCTCCTAATCAATTATTCCATCAATGAAGGCATCCAAACTCGGTGTAAAACCACTCATGGTTGATCTAGCTAGTTTCTCATCAGAGATGGTTTCACCAACAGTTTCCAACTCATCCCTTACTTGGGTGACCCTGGTGAGGTATGAGGATACAATGTCATCTTTAGTCATCTTGGTTGGCCTTGGTTTTTCCCTCAACACCATCTTCTTGTTCTCATTGGTGCTTTGGAAAAGTTTAATTAAGGTTGCCCACATCTTAAAGGCATAAGTCTTCCTTGAAACATGGGGGATAAGGTGGTCCTTAATAGCATCTATATGGAGTCTTTTGGATCTCACATTCCTCTTCTTGAAATCAGCCAATAGTATTGGATCAGTTGGGGGAGTTACTTTACTCTCTATAATATCCCATAGTTCAAACTCGTGAAGCAACAGGTAATATCCCGTGTGCGGGTAGGGCCCGCAGCCACGTGTCCGGGTCTATGTAATGAGGGGTGTTGCACAAGTGCCCTCACCCTCAGATGCTCCGGTGGGGTTAGGCCCACCCTTAACACCTTGGGATGTCGCCCTCACTAACAGTTTGGATCTACGTGGTATCAAAGCCTAGGTCTTGAGGTCGAGACTCGCGGAGCGTGGTGGGTTGTAATATCCCATGTTCGGGTAGGGCCCGCAGCCATGTGTCCTAGTCTATGTAATGAGGGGTGTTGCATAAGGGCCCCCGCCCTTAGATGCTCTGGTGGGGTTAGGCCCACCCTTAACACCCTGGGATGCCACCCTCACTAACAGTTCGAGATTTTGGTGTAGTGGTTGGATCTACATGGTATCAAAGCCGAGGTCTCGAGGTCGAGACTCACGAAGCGTGGTGGGTTGTAATATCCCGTGTGCGGGTAGGGCCCGCAGCCACGTGTCCGGGTCTGTGTAATGAGGGGTGTTGCACAAGGGCCGCCGCCCTCAAATGCTCCAGTGGGGTTAGGCCCACCCTTAACACCCTGGGATGTCGCCCTTGCTAACAGTTCAAGCTATTGGTGTAGTGGTTGGATCTACGCTGTAATATCCCGAGGGGAAATAAACAGTAATATAAAGCACACAAACAAGGTATACAGCAACTAGAGACAACCCACGATACAAAATACACAATATGGAGAATGCTGAGCCATTTTATTAATACTGAGAAATAAGAAAAGTACAGAGGTGATCAGAATGATGGCACCTCGACTTGCTCAAGGCAAGTGTAGAAATACCCTCAGAACAATGTGTGGAATGGCTGCTCCCTCTATCAACTGCATAATCTCCAAGCTACTGGAAAATGCTCCCATGCTGCTACAACTGTTGGAATGAAATGAGTCTTTGGGGCTACTCCCCAACTCGGAAAATGCTGAAACTCTGGGAATGGCCTCTTCTCCCAATACCCAGAAAATCCCAGAGAGCTTTTCAAGAATGGCTGACCCTGGAAAATACCCCCTTTGAGGCACTATGTTATCCCTCAAGGGAAAACGCTGACCCTGAAGGTAACACTGCAAAATATGGCCTCTCCCTCTGAAAAATGTCTCCAATAGGTAATGGTTGATCCCTTCCCTATTCCTTCAGTTTGAATCCACCCAAATAACCTCAATCCAGGACCTCCCCCAACTGCAAATGCGTCCTCCCTCTACAAGACTGTGTTGTCCCTCCAAGGAATGCTCCTCAATGACTGAAGCTCTGATCTCCCCCTGAAAAATGTGGTAGGACTCCTCACCCGAGCAAGCACTCGAAGTCACTCGGGGCTAAGGTTGGGATCTCTGCACGGAGACACCCGGTGTACTGAACAGTACGTGCAGACTAGCTAAACAACAAGCATGCTCAATGTCTAGAGACAATCTCCAAAATGCATAATCATCAATCATCCAAATGAGGTAGCCTCCCCTCTATTTATCTTTGGTGAGCCTCCCTCTCTCCTTGGCCCCAGCATGCTTACGCTACCTCTCTTTGGCCCACGCTGCCAACTCATCTACGCTGGTTGGGCCCATGCTATCTAAGTGTGTCACCCCCCTTCGTTGTCACTTGGCCCCACCTTGACCACAACGCTATGTCTCTTAGGTGACTTTAGGGAGTGTGTTTTATCCTAAGTGAGTTACATTCTCCTTTTACCCACTTTATTTATATTTTAACTATATAAGGCAAAATTAATAAAAATAAATACAGTCTCCCCCGGTAAAATGTTGCTTGTCCTCAAGCAACTGTAATGATGGATGCTGTAAGATCTGCTCACTCTCCCAAGTGGCATCTTCATCCGGAAAATTCCTCCACCTCACTAGGAACTCCCGGACTGTCTTGCTCTGTAGCTGTCTCTCCCTGGTGTCAATAATGGCCTCCGACTGTAACACCAAGTGCCCCTCTTCATCTGTAGGTGGAAGCTCCGCTGTCACTGTCACCTGTTGTCCCAGCGCCTTCTTCAGGCATGATACGTGAAAAATATTATGAATCTTGCTGCCCTGGGGTAGCTCCAACTCATAAGCAACCTGTCCTACTCTGTGTGTCACCCTGTATGGACGATAGAAGTGTGGCTTGAGCTTCTCAGCCCTCTTTTGCTTCAGCGTGGACTGTCGATACGACTGTAAGCGAAAGTAGACCAAATCCCCTACCTCAAAATGCCTCTCTACCCGACCCCTGTCTGCATACAACTTCTTCTGGTTCTGTGTTGTAGCCATGTTGTCCTTGAGAGCTCGGAGGATGTCCTGACTCTCTTGGATCCAATCCTTGGCTCTAGGAGCCTTGCTGTCACCAAACATCATGTCAACAAAATATAAAGCATGATATCCATACAATGCATAAAATGGAGACATACGGATAGACATGTGATGAGTGTTGTTGTAACAGTACTCCCCTAAGTGTAGCCACTTCAACCAAGCTCGATGTTGCCCACTGACATAGTTGCGCAAGTAGCCCTCCAGCCACTTGTTCACTATCTCGGTCTGTCCGTCTGTCTGAGGATGGTAGCTAGTGCTCGGTGTCAACTCTATGCCCACCAAACGGAAAATCTCCTGCCAAAATCCGCCCATGAAGCGGCTGTCCTTGTCACTGGCGATGGTCTTTGGGAGACCATGCAACCTGAAAATGTCCCGAAAGAATAGCTCCACCACCTGTGCTACTGTGTAATGTGTGGATATAGCAAAGAAGTGAGCATATTTTTTCAGTCAATCAACGACTACAAATATGCAGTCCTTGCCCTGCAGCGTGGGCAACCCTGTGATGAAATCCATCGAAATGCTCTCCCATTTCCCCTCTGGTATGGGAAGGGGCTGTAATAAACCTGTCGGATGGTTCATCTCCCCTTTGTTGCGCTGGAAAACCTCGCACTCGCTGACATGCTGGAGTATGTCCTCCTTGAGGCCCTTCCAAGAGAACCTCTCCTTGATGGCCCTGTAGGTTTGGTAAACCCATGATGGTCTGATAGTGGAGAATCGTGAGAAGCCTACAATATCTTCTTCTTGAGCTGAAAGCCCTCAGTCAAGAAGATCATGTCCTTGTAATAGATGATCTCATCCATCACCCTGTACCTATCATCCGTCACCTGCCCATCCAAAATCTCACAGGAAAAACGGTCCTTGGAGTACTCCACCAACAATCGAGCCCTCCAATCTGTGTCTAAGCTCATCAGGGACAATGTTGTTGGTCTTCGTGAGAGCGCATCAGCTACCACGTTGTTCTTCCCTTTGACATACTCGATGTCAAAATCGTAAGCCTGGATCTTACTGACCCACTTTTGCTGCCTCTCCTGCAACTACTTCTGCTCTAAGAAAAATCTGAGGTTGTCGTGGTCTGTCCTCACCCTGAACCTGCTACCCACTAGGTACTGCCGGAATTTTTCCAATGCATGCATGATGGCCAACATCTCCTTGTCGTATATGGCATACAACCGCTCATGGGGTAGGATCTTCTAGCTCTCAAAAGCTATGGGGTGGCCTCCCTGCATCAAAACCGCGCTTATCCCCTTTCCCAATGCATCACACTCCAAAACAAAGGGCTGTGTGAAGTCTGGAAATGCTAGCACTGGGCAGCTGCTTATCACCTCCTTGAGCCTGTTAAAATCCCTCTGCACCGTATCTGTCCAACCGAATGCCCCCTTTTTGGTTAGATCGGTAAGGGGTGCAGCAAGTTGGGAAAATCCCTTGAAGAACTTCCTGTAGTAGGTGCAGATGCCTACAAATCCTCGAAGTTCCGTCACGTTCTTCGGCGCTGGCCAATCCCTGATGGCCCTGATCTTCTCCTCGTGGACCCTCACTCCATCCACCCCGATGATGTGCCCCAAATAGAGCATCTCTGACAAATCGAACTCACACTTGGAGAGCTTGACGTAGAACTGTTGCTCCTCCAGAATGCGCAATACCGTCTCTATGTGCTGGAGATGCTCCTTCCATGTCCTGTTGTATATCAGTATGTCATCAAAGAATACCAGTACACACTTCCTCAAATGACTACGGAAGATGTGGTTCATACATGACTGGAAGGTGGCGGGTGCATTGGTTAGCCTGAAGGGCATCACTAGAAACTCGAAATGGCCATAGTGACATATGAAAGCGGTATTCTAATGTCCTGCTCCCTCACGCGAATCTGGTGGTACCCGAATCTCACATCAATCTTTGAGAAGAACTGTGCCCCCCTCAACTCATCCATCAGTTAGTCAATCCGTGGGATAGGGTACCTGTTCTTCATCGTTTTCTTGTTCAGTGCCCTGTAATCAATGCACATCCTAAATGTGTCGTCGTTCTTCTTCACCAGTACTACTGAAGAAGCGAAAGTACTGGTGCTGGACTGAATGTGTCCAAGAGCCAGCAACTCATGGATAGCCCGCTCAATCTCGTCCCAATAGGCCTTGGGGTGCCTATAGGGTGTAGTGATGACGGCCTGTATGCCCTGCTCCAACTCGATCATGTGCTCAAATCCCCGATCCGGTGACTGTCCTGGAAGTATCTCCCCAAATACCATAGCATACCTGTCAAGGAGGGTCTGCACCTCTGGGTGTATGGCCTGCCCTATATATCCTGCCTCTGAAGCACGTAGCTCTACTGCCCACTCTATATCTCCCTTCTGGAAGTCTACCTCCATCCGATGAGCCGAGACTGTCTGAGGTGGGTATGTATGCATGCCCCATATCTTCTCGTGCTTCCCTGTCTTCTTATCATCCCACTCCATCTCCAAGGCCTCCCATTCCGTGGTGACCTTGCCTAAAGTGAGCAGCCACTACACTCCCAATATCACATTGGTGTCCGGAATGTTCACCACGAAGAAGTGGTCGGTCAGTGTGTAAGTGCCCATCGTCACTGCCAACGCTGGGACGTATCTGGCACACTGCATGGTCTGGTCCCCTGGAACCAGCACTGAAAACCGGTTAAAAATCTTCGTTGGAATGCCTCTCTGCTCTATCATCTGTGCATCAATGAAGTTGTGGGTTGCCCCACTTTCTACTAGTACTGACACTCAATGCCCTTGCACTGTACCTCGGACACATAGTGTCAAATACTTGGGAACTCCTCACAAGGCTGCAAGGGCTCCTCTGGTAGGTGCGAAAGATGCACCCCCTGCTCCTAGTGGTGGGGGCGGCAGATGATCCTCCCTCTGCGCTACATGGCTCCCCCCTGCACCTATGTCATCGTACTCATCCTCTTCTCCACTGCCCTCGGAGAAGACCTCAATGTAATGTGCCTTGCCTGCGATACAACGGTGTCCTAGTGCCCATGGCTCCTGGCAGGTGAAACACAGTCTCTTCCTCCTCAGATCCCTCATGGTCTCATCATCTATCGATCCTCTACTCTGGTTCTCCTTTGGAGGCGGAGCCCTCACGTCCCTCCCCTTGGGCTGGAATGTCGTCCTCTGAGGGTAAGGCGCTCTGGTCTGGGGTAAATCATCCTGTAAATATCTAGTCTTGCCAATTGCATCACGAAGTGTGGTTGGCCTAGTGTACCGGACTAATCCCCGAAGAGGCTCTGCTAACCTGTCAATAAACATGTAGATCATTCGTGCTGCTGATAAATTTGGCACCATCACTGAGAGTCTCAGGAAATCTGAGATGTATGTGTCCGGACTCCAGGTCTGCTTGAGCTTCATCAGCTCAACAAAGTGCTCCTCCGGATCCCTCCGATCAAACCTCTCTATCAATCTCCGGGTGAACTCGGAATAAGTTGTCACTGTCGAGTGCCCGAGTGTAACCATCCCATGGAACCACCAATCTTGGGCCTGCTTTCATCTAGATCTGATGCTTCACCTTGATAGCGGGGAAAAATTTTAGGGCGATTTTGATGCGTACAGAGGTTTTAAAGTTTGGTAGGAGAGATCCAGCAGATCCAGGTAGGAGAGCCTCAGATCTGGACAGGGAGGACGCAGATCCAGCAGATCTAGCCCTGGAGGACGCAGATCTGGAGAGATAGGACGCAGATCTGGATAGGGAGGACTCAGATCCAGCAGGTCCAGGCAGAGAGGACGCAGATCTGGGCAGAGAGGACGCAGATCCAGTCAGGGAGGACGCGGATCTGATGAGCAGGGTCTTTGTGTGGGGTTTTGGCAGCGTTTTTCAGTGTTTCCAGCCCTGAGGAGTTGGTCTTCTCATCTGGAGGACTTGTGGTTGGATTCACCCCTTCTTGCCAGCGTTTCATCTATCTTCTGCGCTGTCACTAGCAGAGACAGCGTTTTCACTGGTGAGGGCTTGATTGGTGGTGGAGCATCAGTTTCACATTTTCTGGGGTTTGTCTGGAGGATTGAGATCAGCCATCTTTCTAGTTTCCAGCTTATAGTTCCAGTGCATTGCAGCAGCAGTTTTTCATAGCAGTTTCTTCAGCCAACTAGGACACTGTACCTATTTGCAGCCATTATTTGTTCTGAGAGGGTCTCCACTTGCCTAGGGCAAGGATAGGTGCACTCATTCTGATTATCTTGTACTCCTATATATGTATTCTCAGATTAATAAAATGGCTTAGTGTTCTGGCATTCTATGTGTACTTGTTTCATGATCTGGTTCCAACATTTTGTTTTGTATATCTGTCTGGCATATTTCTGTGTATTACTGGTTATTTCCCTTCGGGGATATTACAGTGGTATCAAAGCATAATTCTGGCTCAGCCTGTGGTCTATGACATTGGGGAAGAGTTACTGGAATTTTGGAGAGCAATAGCAGTTGCAGTACCAAAAACGCAATTGGAAAAAGGGCCAAATATAAAGGGTCAAATTTTGAAGTTTGGAATTAGAAGAAACGCTTTCTGGGTTTTTCTGGGTTTTGGACAAGGATCACCTTCCCAAATTCTTGGAATTTTCTGAGTAGTTTTCAGTGGGTGAATCGGAGGTCGAAGTTAAGCAGTAGTATGGTTTTGCAGCAGCTGTGCAGTTTCTGAGGAGCCTGTAGGCACCTAGCAGAAAATGCCAATGGCAGGTGGTGATTGGTATAGAGAGGCATTCCAATACATACAGGAAGTGTCACAGAGACTCACTGCGCTGGAGGTTAGGCAGCGGGAAACCCCAAGGGGATTTCGGATTGGTGAGGGATCAGGCACATCCCACCATTTGCTGGAGCATGATGCCACTCAGCGTATGGCATCACATACACCCACGCGTCCTACCATGCCCACATTCTTGCCCGAGGACACAGGGACGGCAGCACAGCGAGAGATAGATCTGGGTCGGATTTTTGCAGAGTATCAGGCTTTCGGACAGGCATTCATGGATTCTCTCCCCTTCGAGAGATATCTCCATATCCAGTATGGCATTAGACCCCGTGATCATCACAAGGGGCACAGGCACCACCGTGATGACCACCGCGCAGCTAGCAGATTCCATCTACCGACATTTGACGGGTCATCCAGGCGCTCAGAAAAAGCTTGGGTGGACAAGTTGGATACCTCTTTCCAGCTTGACCGAGTATCGGAGAGGGAAACCATTAAAATGGTTACCTCGCATTTGGAGGATGAGGACACACAGGATTGCAGGGAGTTCGAGGATACACCTAGTGTGACACAGGACTCACCATCATTAGAGACCTCCTTGACCGTGCCGGTTGATATCGTAGTGGAGGAGGTAGAGCCTACCCCGATAGAGCCATCCACCGAGGTGATGACTAGAGCCATGTCCGAGTCTTCGGGTGGTAGCAGCACACGACAGATGGGTGAGGTATCAGGAGATGTACCCACTATCGATGAGGCACTAGGAGATACAGAGGTATCGGATGATGGTCGCAGACAGCGGTATCATCGGCTTCGGACGGACCTTCGAGTTTTGAGGGAGAAGGTCGCGTCAGTACGGGAGACCATTTTGTTGCAGGACCAGGAGCTGGAGGGTATGAGAGTGACTTGTGCCAAGTCGGCGGCCAAGTTGGTCCGCATTGGGGAACAACTGGATTCCCTGATGGTACAACCAGAGGGCACGTGGGAGCGTCAGATCATTCCCCTTCAGGCATGCATGGATGGGACCAGCAGTGTTGTTGGGTCATCTCTTCCCATTGGAGAGAGAGAGGCAGAGCCACCTAGTCAGATCTCATATGTTGAGTTGGATAGCGGTATGAGACGATCAGAGTTGCACAGCGTACAACATCCACATGTTGAGGTTGGATGGTGAGAGATTTTGAGTTGGTACTCAGTGGAGCGGGCTATGGAGATAGGGATGGATCCGAGTGTAGCTCGGCGGGATTTTCTATGCATGGGGAGTACAGGAACCCCAGATTGGCATTGGGATCCAGGTGGGATCACCTACTGTTTCCCAGGCAGGTCGGCTGACTACGTCTTGGAGAGTACAGTTGGCCTAGTAGTAGAGCATGGGCAGCTTTGGTCAGCTCCAGTGGCCAACCAGTTTATGGGCAGACTCCCTAAGTTGTCTTGGCATGGCATTCATACACAGGATCACGGGGTGGTCAGCGCACCTTGGCAGGAGCTTGTCGGAGGAGGTGGCATTGGCAGGCCACCAGATGGCACCTTGTATGGAGCCAAGGATTCTTCACCTTTGTGTGGGGCACAGAGGACGCAGCGGAGCCGAGCAGTGGTGGTAACACTACTGACCCATAGGGAGATTCACTTCTCGGACCCCTCGAGGAGGATTTGCAGTGATGATCCATTTGTTGGCGGGTATAGTGATACGACGGTGGAGATGATGTTACCAGTTGATGGTAGTTGGACATGTAGAGGCACAGCTCTATGTCATCACATCCAGGGATGTGTGGGAGCCTCTAGCATTGAGCGGTGGATTGCCGGTGGACATGGAGTAGCATGGTGGTGTACCATAGTGTGTGGGACTGTATTGTGGAGTAGGAGTATCCTACATCACATTGAGAGCATGCGGAGCGTGACCGATGCCTGGACACAGTCAGGGCACAAGACGGTACAGGGTGCTACAGCAGTAGCACATGGTATCCAGCAGCATACCGAGGTATGCCTCAGTGTGCAGTGGCATGTTGAGGAGTGGATGGATGATCAGTGGTGTGCGAGGTCATACGGTGCTACACGGCAGGGTCTTAGAGCATTGCTTCCAGAGAGACTCATGGACAGGGACACTGGGCTTACCTTTGGGGGTATTTCACCCAGGATCGATGGAGAGACAGAGGGGCGATACTTGGCAGTATCTGTGGGGACTCACACACCTGACTCGCTTCGACATCACTCACAGGTACAGTTGATTATGTTTTCGATCTTTGGCACTTTGGGCGTGAGCAGCAGGGTATGCGAGGTTCACCCGAGATATTTGGATGATACTCAGTACACTAGGCGAGAGACTTCTCAGCAGTGGCACTGGGTTGGTGCGCTAGTTGACAGCCGCAGGTTGGGGGATGAGATGATCCGTTGCAGAGATGGTGCATCAGTCATCACTGAGCCTACGCTCGGGGAGCAGGTCATGAGGGAGACATGCATCATTTTTCCCTCAGGGCATGTCGAGATCATGCATGAGCAGAGGATACGGGGTACAGCAGAGGTAGTATCCCAGTATGTGTCTGGGCTCCAGACACTGTATCGACACTTTGTCGAGAGGGTGGATGGCATGTTCGATGCAGATGAGATGGCGGAGGTAGAACAAGAGGGCATTCCTTCTGTATGCCAGGGTGAGGACTCCTTTTCACATGAGTCCATAGGATCAGTTGAGGTCGCTTCTGGGGAGCGAGGGCAGTCATGCATGGATGGTGACAGTAGACTGGAGCTGTATACTAGTGTCCAGGGTGAGCAGTCAGCTGCATTGACATTAAGTACGGTGACAGCTGTTACAGATCCATACCCTCTGGAGGTTGATGGGATTGTTATGCAGGGGGCTAGTAGACAGCAGGAGCTGTTGGATATGTTGGAGCATCCATCTTTGGGTCGACAATGGGATGAGGCACAGATAGATGTACTCGCAGTTGGCAGAACTGCAGCGTTTTTAGTGGGTAGCACTCTCTAGGAGTACATTGATGGAGCTTGCAGCATACCTTGCCCACTTTTGCCCATTATAGAGAGAGGGGCTTCCTTCTACAGGCAGCTTCCATTGACAGACAGGGTAGAGCAGTGGGAGTTGATTACAGGCTGGCGGCAGCATCCCAGGCATGTTCCATATACCGTTGTCGTTACTACATCAGATTCTTCTTCTAGGATGGACTGGCGGGAGATCATGAGTTGGTACCCTCTAGATGGTACGGTATTATTCGTAGGGAGCATAGTCGAGCAGGGGCCCTTGGACATAACAGAGGTTATAGATTCCAGCTGGCAGGGCGGCACAGGACATCATTTCTTCAGCACTCCATCCCGATTTCAGGAGGGCAGGATCAGCATGGGGTTGAGTCACAACTGGGATTGGAGAGAGGTGATGAGTTGGTATGCAGTTGGAGGGGTAGCATATGCGGCTACAGGTACAGCGCAGCAGGAGCCCGAGAGCATTGATGCTTGTTGGTGGTCTTCACCTCTTAGAGCATTGGTCATAGCCAGAGGCAGTGCACAGTCCGAGCCGTGGGACTTGTGCGATTATTGGCCACAGTGGCGATGGGATCCGGGAGGACTATTGATTGGCTGGTACCATGAGAGGCCAGTTTGGGATCCTGGCATTGAGATATCCCTTCGTATCAGGGTGATGCAGGAGACAGAGAGGTTTCAGTGAGACCCAGGCACATTTTGCAGTATCGGTGGGAAGCATCAGCTAGAGAGTAGGCTTGTTCAAGCATTGCTTGAGAACAAGCAATTTTTGCCGGATGAGGATGCCACTTGGGAGAGCGAGCAGACTTTACAGTATCCATCACTTTAGTTGCTTGAGGACAAGCAACGTTTTGCCGGGGGAGACTGTAATATTCCTAATTAGCATTGCTAATTGGAATATTTCATTTTTTGTTTTATTTTGCCGCTTTAGCTAAAAATAATAAATAAAGTGAGAAATAAGAGGGGTCATCTCACTTTATAAAATAAAGTGCTTTCCTAGTTGATTGACGTTGTAACTTAAAGGGGTGGCCTTGGGGGTCCACACGTGTATGAGGGGAGGCCTCACGCTGACCCAAGGGTAACTGCGCAGGCCAAGGAGGGTGAAGGACGCAGTTAAGGTTTTGGAGGGAGTTTAGCACTATAAAAGGAGGGGTTTCCACTTCATTTGGGAGGATTGATATGTTATTGATATTGAAAGCTAGACTTCTGTCTACTTCAGCACGCCGGTTGTTTAGTCGGTCTGCAGCACTGTTTAGTGCGAACTGAGTGTCTCCGGTCGTAGATCTCACCCTTAGCCTCGGGGGACTTCGAGTGCCTGCCCTGGTAAGGTTATTTTCTTAGCATCATCCTTCAGTTTCAGTGGTGATTTGCAGTAGTTTCTGGTGGAGATTTGGCAGAGGAGATACCCCCTTCTTGAGGGACGCAGATCTGGAGAGATAGGACGCAGATCTGGGCAGAGAGGACGCAGATCCAGCAGATCCAGGTAAGAGAGCCTCAGATCTGGACAGGGAGGACGCAGATCCAGCAGATCTAGCCCTGGAGGACGCAGATCTGGAGATATAGGACGCAGATCTGGGCAGAGAGGACGCAGATCCAGCAGATCTAGCCTTGGAGGACGCAGATCTGGAGAGATAGGACGCAGATCTGGCTCGGGAGGACTCAGATCCAGCAGATCCAGGCAGAGAGGACGCAGATCTAGGCAGAGAGAACACAGATCCAGTCGGGGAGGACGCAGATCTGATGAGAAGGGTCTTTGTGTGGGGTTTTGGCAACGTTTTTCAGTGTTTCCAGCCCTGAGGAGTTGGTCATCTCATCTGGAGGACTTGTGGTTGGATTCACCCCTTCTTGCCAGCGTTTCATCTGTCTTCTGCGCTGTCACTAGCAGAGACAGCGTTTTCACTGGTGAGGGCTTGATTGGTGGTGGAGCGTCAGTTTCACATTTTCTGGGGTTTGTCTGGAGGATTGAGATCAGCAATCTTTCTAGTTTCCAGCTCATAGTTCCAGTGCATTGCAGCAGCAGTTCTTCATAGCAGTTTCTTCAGCCAGCTAGGACGCTGCCCCTATTTGCAGCCATTATTTGTTCTGAGAGGGTCTCCACTTGCCTAGGGCAAGGATAGGTGCACTCATTCTGATTATCTTGTACTCCTATATGTGTATTCTCAGATTAATAAAATGGCTTAGCGTTCTGGCATTCTATGTGTACTTGTTTCATGTTCTGGTTCCGACAACTTGTTTTATATATCTGTCTGGCATATTTCTGTGTATTACTGGTTATTTCCCTTTGGGGATATTACAGCCTTCCCTCTTGCACATCTGTGACCCGGTGCCCATGGCTCCTGACAGGTGAAGCAGAGCTTCCTTCGTCTCAAATCTCTCTGGGTGTCATCATCCAATGGCCATCAACCCTGGTTCCCTCTCGGGGGTGGGGCTCTCACGTCCCTCCCTCTCTGTTGGAACGCTGGTCTATTGGGCATGGGAGCCCTCATCCTCGGAAAAGTGTCATGCAAATCTCTGGTTCTCCCTACTACGTCCTGCAGCGTAGTAGGTCAAGTGGACCTCACTAGCCCAAGCAAGGGTTCAGCCAGTTCGTCAATGAACATATAAATTCTCCTAGTCGCGGACAAGTCTAGGACCATTAAGGAAAGTCTCAAGAACTCAGAGATGTAGGTTTATGGGTTCCCTGACTGTTTGAGCTTGGTCAGCTCAACAAAATGCTCCTCCAAATATTTCTGGTCAAACCGCTCTATCAATCTCTGGGTGAACTCATCATACGCTGTCACTCACGAGTGACCTAGCGTAGCCATCCCATGGAACCACCAGTCATGGGCTTCTCCCTCAAGGTGCAGCGCAACCACCTGGATGGCCTCCATCTCCACCATCTGATTAAGCTGGAAATAAATGTCCAGCTTCTCCACCCAAGCTTTGGTTGAACATTTCGATGTCCCATCAAATGTAGGCAAGAAAAGTCTGCCCGCGGTATGTTGTGTGAAAATTTCGGAGCGCAAAAATCCTACTGCTAAATATTAATTTACTTCTACTTGTTTTATTATGCACAAGTTATTTAACTGAAATATTCAGAAAATTTTTGAAGTGAACACAACTAGCAGCCTACACTAATACAAATCATTTACTGAGCATCACGCACATATGACAAAGGAGACAGATTTTTCAGACAAATGTCCCCGGAAAAACCCAATGCAGGAAAATCGGTGCAGCAGATATGAGGGTTTATTATTATTAGGCAGCAATATTCTGAGTACATCTAGGGTGCCATAAATTGGCTCACCCAATAGAGAAAACCTTGGCTACAGAGAAAAATGTGAGATATACCTCACTCTCGCAAGGTCCACTTGATCCGAATGAGCAACTAGTGAAACCCCTGCTAGCTCTGCGCAGTGTCTACGCTACCACAGCGTAAAGCTGCGTGGCCCTGGCTGAGGGACAGCATCACCCTAGCTCTGCGCTAATCAGCTTCTCCTGGATCTAGTTTCAACCCTGCCGGCTTAAAAACCCCAACTTCCAGTGAATTTCGGACTTTTCCTTGGAGACACTGCACTGCCCCTACGTGAGCCCTGTGTGGGCCTGCGTTACCCTCTCTAGGGACTGCGTCACACCCTCAGATGGTTGCGCTGCATCCACTGCATCTCTGTTGCCCTTGCTCTGCATTGTACTCTTGGTCCTCCTGACCAATCACTGCATTTGCCCCTCACTGCTTCACTGAATCACTCAGATCTGATCTTCGTCATGTGTTTCCTCCAACTGACCCCAAGCCCTTCCTTTATACCTTTCTCGTTGACAAATCAATGGTCGTGCTCTAATCTCTAATCAACGGCTAAGATTAGAAGTAGTTTGATCCACGTCACTTAGAATGTTCTCATCACATGTGTAAATTAATTCACTTTAATTTTTTTAATTTCCTAAGTTAGACTTAGGGTCCTCATTAAAAAATTTAATCATTTGAATAACTTTTACGCCAGATCGAATTTCTCCAAATGCTTTCTGGGCCTTGGAGATCTCATGTGTTCCAGCCCCTCCACAAAGTTTCGGAGCTAGAGCACATCCGATGCTACCCCAAAATCTGAACACTCCCTCTTAGCGAGGAGTGTGCTCTAGCAATACTTCCACACTGAATCATTGCCCTGATCTCTGGCAAAGGTCTCCGTGTTGATGCTTAGCCTGTTGCCCTCCATCAACCGCGCTGCTGCTCTTTGTACTGCCACCCATGTCACTGACACTGCCAGATCTGTACTGCAGCTCCCTCTCAAATTGTTGCATCATGCTACCAACTGTTGCACTAAAATTCAGTTGCTGAGAAGTAAGCAACTGAAGGACCACCACCCAATCCCTAACAGACAAGTCAGTCGGGCTGCATCTCATCACTGAAACACCCTCTGTTGTTGCGCTACATTGTCTCTCTAGAGCCTCTGCACTGTTGCTGCTCTACACTGCGTAAGCACTGCCCCTCTGCACTACTGAAGTCTCATCAGCCTCTGCGTTGTTGCTTCTACGTTGTTGTTGCCACTGCACTGCGCTGCTCCAATCTACAGTGTACCAACTCTGCCTTTGCTTCATCATGATCTTCTGCACCCACTGCTCCAGTCATCCTGCTACTCTCTTAAGGCTCCCATAGCAAGTATGTCATCCAAGAGTCTGGGCACCTCAAGGATCCTGCCTCACCATCTGTAGTTGCTCTATTGATCAATATTGCCACACCTCTTCTCTTGATGCACATGAGCACTCATTGCCACATCTTCCTCACTACCATTGTCCCCTCTAGCTGCTGCTTCCTGGGAATCTCAAGATCCCTTGTCCTTCCTCTTAGGACAAGTGCTGGCGAAGTGTCCAAGTTCGCCACATCTTAAGTAGTGGACCTTGGATAGGTCCTCCTTCTTCTTCCCTTGCTGTCGTTGTCCCTTTGATGCTACATCCACATCCTCCTCCTCTTGCTTCTTCACCTTGACACCTCCGCTGTTGAATTCCTTCTTGGTCATCCGCTGAATCTCCTCCTGTCGAAGGATAGCCCACATGTCACCCCAATTTGGGAGTTGTGCTCTACCCAAGATGCGTTGGACAAAGGTCTCCCACTCATCGATGTTTGCATTCAGAGCAGTCCTCACTAAGAGCCCTTCATCCGGAGTTGTCCCCATGGCAATCAGCTAATATTAGATCATCTGCAATCTAGAGAGGAAGGGATTGATCTCCTCTCCCTTGTGCGTCTGGAACATCCTCATTTGCTTCTCTAGAAGCATCTTCCGTTGGACGGAGCTGCCTTGATACAGTGTGGTCAAAGTTGTCCACATCTCATGTGTCGTCCTCTTCTCGGCAATGTGTGGGACCATGTGATCCTTCACCCCATCCATGATCAAGGGCTTTGCATGCACCTGATTTTCGTTGAACTTCTTCAAAGTGTCTGCATCGGTTGGCACTGCTAGGACATTTTCCACATGGTCTCTGATACCGTACTCCTCCAGGACTGTTAGGATCCTAGCCTTCCAGAACGCAAAGTTGGACACACCGTCCAACCTATCCTGATCTCTCAATACGTACGGGGCCATCTCTGCTCAAACACTGTTGAACTGGGTACTCTTCTCCCTTCTACTGCTGCTGCACTCAACACAAGACTGGATCTGGGTTTCTTGGCAATAGAAACCCTCTAGAGTAGTTGCTCCCTCTGAAAATTGATTTCCCTCATGGAAGTCCTCTGCCAAATCTACTGAATCAATCCTCTACAATCACCCTCCTGATCGATCTCAGATTTCTTTGGCACAAATCTACTGAGAGACTGTTCTCCTCACTTTGTCACCTTTGCTAGGCATTGTTCTGCATCGACAGAACCGATGCCCCACCAGCAACTTCTGAAGATCGGAAGTTGCACTTCCAACCCCGGAAAACTGCACAACGTCACTCCCTCTTGGATTGCGTCACCCTCCTGGTGCTACATCAGCGTCTGCGTCAAAACACTGGCTCAGCGTCCCTCTCTCGTACACGTCAGCCTCTACGTGAGAAGACTAGCTCTGCATCACCTTTCTGGAGCTGCGGCATGTTGAGATTTTGAGATAGCATCGGGTGTGATCTAGCCCTGAAATTTCATAGGGGGGATGAGACACACAATACCTCCAAAACCCAAAAAGCGTTTGGAGAAATTTCATCTCATGTGTGAGATATTAAAATAATTAATTTTTTTAATGAGGATGCCAAGTCTAACTTAGGAAATTAGAAAAATTAAAGTGAATTAATAAAACACATGTGATGAAATGTTCTAAGTGACGCAGATCAAGTAGTCTTTTAATCTAAGCAGTCGATAAGAGATTAAATCACAGTTGTTGATGTGTCAACAAGAAAAGTATAAAGGAAAGGCTTGGGGTCAGTTGGAGACACACACAGAGTCTAAGAGATCGAATTCTTCTGACGGAGCAGTGCTCGGACGAAGATCATATCCGAGTGACTCAGAGTTGCAATGAGGGGCAAATGTAGTGATTGGTCAGGAGTCTAAGAGATCGAATTCTTCTGACGAAGCAGTGCTCAGACGAAGATCATATCTGAGTGACTCAGAGTTGCAATGAGGGGCAGATGTAGTGATTGGTCATGAGGGCCAAGAGTACAGTGCATAGCAAGGGCAACAGAGATGCAGTGGAGGTAGCAGCAGCCATCAGAGGGAGTGACGTAGTCCCTCAAGAGGGTGATGCAGGGCCCACGCAAAGGCAACGCAGCATCTCCAAGCATAAGTCCGAAATTCTTTCGGAAGAATGGTTTCTGAGCCAGCAGGGTTGAAACCGAGATCCGAGAGAAGCAGATCCACACAGAGCTAGGGTGACGCAGTTCCTCAGCCCAAGCTACGTAGGCTTACGTAGGTGTTGCGCAGAGCCATCTAGGGTTTCACCAGTTGCTCTTGCAGATCAGTGGGGACTTGCGAGAGTGAGGTATATCTTACATTTTCTTTGATTGCCAAGGTTTTCTCTATTGGGTTAGCCAAGTTTATGGCACCCTAGATGTACTCAAAAATTGTTGCTTAATAATAATAAACCCTCTTATTTGTTGCACCGGTTTTCCCGCATTGGGTTTTTCCAAGGACATTTGTCTTTTGTCATATGAGTGTGCTATTTAGGAAATGATTTGTATGTGTAGGTTGTTAATTTTATTTACTTCGATGTTAATTCTGAATATTCAAATTAATAAGTTGTATATTTAATCAAGTAGGATAAGTAAATCGAGATTTAACAGTAGGGTTTCCTAGTTAAGAAATTTTCACGTGGTATCAAAGCATTGCAAATCAAGCTGAATCTCCAGCAAAATCAGCTGAAGAATTTTTTGCTAAGAAAGCAGCTGAAGCTGCAGATATTCGGAGAAGGTAGCGCAGCATCAGGAGGACGCAGTCCCAGCAGAAGCTACGCAGGGGCTGACGCAATCCCATCTGGGTGATGCAGAGACAGCGCAGTGCCTTCCAGAAGGACGCAGGAGCAGCCTGCGCTGCGCAGAGGCTGTGGTGAGCCAATGTTCTCACGCAGAGGCTAGCCAGAAGGACGCAGTCCAGTTTTTTTTTGTTGCTGTGAAGCATTGCTAAGATCGATAAGCAGGGCTTCATATCTTCAACAGTTGCTGGTGTGGTAGAGATTCTGACGGCACAGAGTCGTGCCTAGCTAAGTTGACAAAGAGCGGGAGGACAGCTACTCAGCAAATCTGCACCAAACAGATCTGAGATTCGATGAGGAGCATGATCGTAGAGAACTGTGCAGTTGTTTTGGCCAAGGATTTTCGGGAGGGAAATCTGTTGTCGGAGGGAGAAGCTACTATAGAGGGTTTCTGATCGCCAAGAAACCCAGATCCAGTATTTTTGTTGAGTGTTGCAGCGGAAAGAGGGAGAAGAGTATTTGTTCTGACAGATTTGAGCTAGATGGCTTCTCATGGACTAAGAGATCAGGACAGCTTGGATGGCATGTCCAACTTCGTTATCTGGAGGGCCAAGATCCTGACAGTCTTGGATGAGTACGGCATCAAGGACCATGTTGAGAATGTCCTAGTTGTGCCTGCCGATCCAGATCCTTTGAAGAAATTCAAGGAAAATCAAGTGCGGGCTAAGCGTTTGATCATGGATGGAGTCAAAGGTCACGTCGTGCCACATATTGTCGGGAAGAACACAGCAAATGAGATGTGGACTGCTTTGGAGACAATGTATCAGGGAGGCTTTGTCCAAAGGAAAATGCTTCTAGAGAATCAGATGTGGTTATTCCAGATGCAGAAGGGTGAGAAGATAGATCCCTTCCTCTTCAAACTCCAGACTATCCGGGATCAATTGATTGCCATGGGTGCAACTCCAGATGAAGGGCTCTTGGTAAGGATTACCCTGAATACAGTCACCGAGGAATGGGAAACGTTTGTCCAGAGCATTTTGGGCAGGGCAACATTAGCATCCTGGGCAGACATGTGGGCAATACTCCGTCAAGAGGAAATCAGGACATTTACCAAGAGGCAAAGCAGCGGCAGCGGAACAGTCAAGGTGAAGAAAGAAGAGGAAGAGGATGCAGCCCTTGCATCAAAGGAACGAAGGCAGCAAAGGAAGAAGAAGAGGGACCTATCCAAGGTCCGGTGCTTTAATTGTGGCGAACTTGGACACTTCGCCAGCACTTGTCCTAAGAAGAAGGACAAAGGATCTTCTGAATCCAAGGCAGCAGCAGCAAAGGACGATGGGAGTGATGATGACGTAGCCTTGAGTGCTCATGAGCCACGTAAGTGGGGCAATATGGATCTGTATAGTAGCTACAGATGAAAGAGGCAAGATCCTTAAGTAGCCTAACTCTTGGATCACATACGAGCTACGGGAGCCTTAAGACAGTAGCGGGACAAGTGGAGCAATGGGTGCATAAGATCACAGTGAAGCAAAGGGCAGTGCATAGACATTATAGAGGGAGTAGCGCAATGAAGAGGCAGCAGTAGCGTAGAGGCTGATGGGACTTCAGCAGCGCAGTGAAGAGGCAGCAGCAGCGTAGAAGCAGTAGCGCAGAGGCTAATGGGACTTCAGCAACGCAGAGAGGCAGTGCTTACGCAATGCAGAGTTGTAGCAGCGCAATAGCTTCAAGAGGACAGCGCAAAGCATCAACCAAGGGAGCTTTAGTGATGAGATGCAGCCTGACTTATCTGTCAATGATTGGGTAGGGTTCCTTCAGTTGCTTACTTCTCAGCAACTGAGTTGCAGTGTAGCAAATAGCAGTGGCAGTGCTATGGCTAGCATGATGCAGCAAATTGAGAGAGAGTTGCAGTACAAAAGTAGCAGTGTCAGTGGCAGTGACATGGGCAGCAGTACAGAAAGCAGCAGCGCAGTGGATGGAGGGCAGCAGGCCAGGCATCAACAACACAGAAACCGATGCTGAGATCTTGCGATATATGGTGTGGATGTATTGCTAGAGCACACTCCGTGCTAAGAGGGATTGTTGAGAGTTTGAGGTAGCATCGGGTGTGATCTAGCCCTGAAATTTTGTGGAGGGGCTAAGACACACAAGACCTCCAAAACCCAGAAAGCATTTGGAGAAATTTCATCTGGTGTGTGAGAGATTAAAATAATTAATTTTTTTATTGAGGACCCTAAGTCTAACTTAGGAAATTAGAAAAATTAAAGTGAATTAATGAAACACATGTGATGAAATGTTCTAAGTGTCACGGATCAAGCAGTCTTTTAATCTAAGTCGTCGACAAGAGATTAAATCACGATCATTGATGTGTCAACGAGAAAAGTATAAAGGAAAGGCTTGGGGTCAGTTGGAGACACACACAAAGTCTAAGAGATCGAATTCTTCTAACGGAGCAGTGCTCGGATGAAGATTAGATCTGAGTGGCTCAGAGTTGCAATGAGGGAAAAATGCAGTGATTGGTCAGGAGGGCCAAGAGTACAGTGCAGAGCAAGGGCAGCAGAGACGCAGTGGAGGTAGCGCAACCATCAGAGGTTGTGACGCAGTTCCTCAAGAGGGTGACGTAGGCCCACGCAAGGCCCACACAGAGGCAATAGAAAATCTCCAAGCAAAAGTCTGAAATTCTGTCGGAAGAAGGGTTTCTAAGCCAGCAGGGCTGAAACCGAGATCCGGGAGAAGCAGATCCACACAGACCTAGGGTGACATAGTTCCTCAGCCCAAGCTACGCAGGCTTACGCAGTTGCTGCGCAGAGCCAACTATTGTTTCACCAGTTGCTCATTCGGATCAGTTGGGACTTGCAAGAGTGAGGTATATCTTAAATTTTCTCTGATTTCCGAGGTTTTCTCTGTTGGGTTAGCTGAGTTTATGGCACCATAGATGTACTCTGAAACTGCTGCTTACTAATAATAAACACTCATATATGCTGCACCAGTTTTCCCGCATTGGGTTTTTCCGGGGACATTTGTTCGAAAAATCTGTGTCATTGTGTCATATGAGCGTGCTATTCAGTAAATGATCTGTATGTGTAAGATGTTAATTGTATTTGCTTCGATGTTAATTTTGGATATTCAGATTAATAACTTGTATATTTAATTAAGTAGGAGAAGTAAATCGAGATTTAACAGTAGGGTTTCTTAGTTAAGAATTTTTCACACGACGACCTCTGCGTGAGAAGACTGACTCTGCGTCACCCTTGCAGGGTCTATGTTGTCCCTCTGGTGCTGCGTTGCCTTCTTTCAGATCTGGTTGCTTCAGCTGCCCTTCCTGCAGCAAAAATCTTCAGCCCCTTTGCTGATGGTTCAGCTTGAACTGCAATGCTCTGATACCATGTGAAAATTTCTGAGCACAGAAATGCTACTGCTAAATATTGATTTACTTCTCCTACTTGTTTTATTATACACAAGTTATTTAACTGAAATATTCAGAAAATTTTTTGAAGTAAACACAACTAGCATCCTATACAAATACAGATCATTTACTGAACATCACGCACTTATGACAAAGGACACAGGTTTTTCGAACAAATGTCCACGGAAAAACCCAATGCGAGAAAATCGGTGCAGCAGATATGAGGGTTTATTATTATAAAGCAACAATATTTTGCATACATCTAGGGTGCCATAAACCGGCTCATCCAACAGAGAAAACCTCAGCTACCAAGAAAAATGTGAGATATACCTCACTCTCGCAAGTTTTGGCTGATCTGGATGAGCAATTGGTGAAACCCCAGTTAGCTTTATGCAGACTCTACACTGCCACTGCGTAAGGCTATGGGGCCCTGGCTGAGGGACTACGTCACCCTAGCTCTGCACTGATCAGCCACTCCCAGATCTAGTTTCAACCCTGCCGGCTTAGAAACCCCAGCTTCGAGTGAATTTCAGACTTTTCCTTCTAGACACTGTGCTGCCCCTATGTGAGACCTGCATGGTCCTATGTCACCCTCTCTCGGGACTGCGTCACACCCTCTGATGGCTGCGCTGCCTCCACTGTGTCTCTATTTCCCTTGTTCTGCATTGTACTCTTGGTCCTCCTGACCAATCACAACATTTTCCCCTCACTGCTTCTCTGAATCACTCGGATTTGATCTTCGTCTGAGCACTGCTCCGTCAGAAGAATTCGATTTCTTAGACTCACTATGTGTTTCCTACAACTGACCCCAAGCCCTTCCTTTATACTTTGCTCGTTAACAAATCAACGTCCATGATCTAATCTCTAATAAACGGCTAAGATTAGAAGTAGCTTGATCCATGTCACCTAGAATGTTCTCATCACATGTTTAAATTAATTCACTTTAATTTTTTAAATTTTCCTAAGTTAGACTTACGGTCCTCATTAAAAAATTTAATTATTTGAATAACTTTTACACCAAATGGAATTTCTCAAAACCCTTTCTGGGTCTTGGAGATCTCATGTGTTCCAGCCCCTCCACAAAGTTTTGTAGCTAGAGCACATCTGATGCTACCCTAAAATCTCAACACGTTGCAAATCATTACCGTGCGTGTACCCTCCTCCTCTGTTCTGGGCCCTGACCTCGTGGTCTACTGTTATTCTTCAACTGACAGAACTCGTTGAAGGTGAGGGCATCTCTAAACTCCGGCCCATAAGACTGATACTCAACGAAGTACTCCCCATAGTGAGCCACCTCCGGCACTTGTGGCCCTTCTGCTCCTGCTCCCGAAGCCAGGAATGTGGGCATGGTAGAACGTGGTTGGGCGCGTGGCAACACCTGCTGGGAAGCGTTAGGCTCAGGTGGGTAATGGGAGGTGTCGGATCCTTCTCCAATTTGGAATTCCCTTGGAATCTCCCTTTGCTTGTTATCTTCAACAAACTTCTGCCCCATCTCCTCTATCCTCTTAGTGAGCTCTTGCATTGGCTTTAGAAGGAGGTTAGCAAACTCCTTTCCATCGTCTCTTTCTTCTGCCATCTATGCCTTTCCCCTTTCTTCGACCACCGTAACGTTGTCTACTTGGTCTGGTGTAACTTAGAGCCTCCTTTCTCTACTTCTATACCGTTGCCTTCAGTATGTCATGTTCTGCCTACCCTTTGGTGTCATAGACCGATTGCTCCACAAGCTGAGCCAAGTCTATGAGCTCTGATACCACTGTAATATCCCAAATTGGGAACAGACAATAATATAAATCATGCAAGGACTAAAACTACAGCAAAACAGAAATAGTCATTGAAAACACCATAACAGAGCCAAAAACATCTGAGCCATTTTATTATGTTTCTGTTGGGAACAAGTAAAATTAGGTGCTCAGAAAGGTAGCACCTGGGCCTGCACTAGACAGGCTGCAATAATCCACAATCCGTGACAGAAATCTTTGTTGCTTTGCTGCTCTGCGTGGCTCCTCCTCTGCGCTGCTAGAGCTAGAACTGTTGCTACTAGCTGGAAACACTCTATGTGTTGAGGTTGATCCTCTGTTTAGAAAAATCTGGGAATTGGACACCGGACACTCCTAAAAATACCCAGGAAAAACCAGAAAGGGTTTCCAGAAATCCTGACCCTGGAAATTAGCCCCCTTGGGCTTGCCACGCTGCTTTGTTGGGTGATCTAGTTCTCTGGCTTAATAGCTGGAAGGAACTCCTGGAAATCTGCCCAAAACACTGACAGGAAATCGCTGACCTTCGCCCCAAAGCTCTGGATTGAAATCTGCACTCTACCTCTCTCTCCCAACTCTCTCCTTTGCTGGACTGCGTATTCCCTACGCTACCTGTGTGGCCTCTGCGCTGTCTTGGAGGAACTGCGTATGCCTAGATGCTCTCTGATGAATCTCCCTTCGAACACTAGTGGAACTCCTCTCTTGAGCGAGCACTCGAAGTCCCCCAAGGATGAGGTTGAGATCACTGCTCCGAAATCTTTGTGCTAAACAACACTTGCAGACTCGGCTAAACAGCTCAAGCATGCTACAATCTATCAAACAGAAAAATTAGTGATTGAATGAATGAGGAATGAGCTACTCTCATCCTCTTTTACCTAGGCTCAGCCCCCAACATTCCCTGGGCCCCACCTTGACTGCGCTGCCCCTCTACCAACCAATCCCTGCTCTAGTGCCTCCCCCACGTTGTCCCTGCACTGCCTACATTGTTGCCTCTCCTGCACTGCCACTAGGACACTATCTCCTATGTGTGGCTGGCCTCATGGACCCCACTCCAGTTCTAATATTTATCTTACTGACTTTAGGAAAGTGAACTAATCATATAGTTTATTTGTGGGTCCCCTCACCCGCTTTATTTCCTGTTAAACATTAGAAAAGGCAAAATTTGACAAAATTAATATTCCAATTAGCTGACTGCTAATTTGGAATGTTACATGGGAGATCAATGTATGTTCAGAAATTGTAATGCTCCAAAATAGGAAAAACAATGATATGCAAAGCAAAGAACAATTTTACGCCATAGAAATTTTAAAACAATTATAACACATCCATGACAATCAGAAATATGGAAGTAGTTGAGCCATTTTATTATAAAACTGGTGAAAAAGTACAAATATATGCAAGGAATGCTCCTGGGCTTGCCTCAAAGGAAAGCGGAGCGAAGCCTAGGTGAAGCAATGACAATCCGGAAGTTGCAATCAGCTGCCCAAATACTACTCTACGTTGCCCCAACAATTCTGCATTATCTGCTCAGAAAACCCCACCTCTGGTGCTCAGAAAATTCTGCAAAATTATTTCTAGTCTCCTCTAGCCAAACCCACCAAAATCCATATATGGTTTGGCCTGGTTTTGACCTTTCAAAATCGACCCCCAAAAGCCCTGAGTCTCTATCTCCCACATGTGCTCAATTTCTCTCTTCTGCGCTGGCCCCAGAGACTGCGAAATCACTTCTGAATATCGCTGCCACTTCCAACCCTCAAACTCACCAAATGGCCAACAAATCCCCTGAGCCTTCTTCTCCTAATTTTCCCCAACAATAGCTCTCCGGAAGAATGCTGAAATGGCCGCACTAGATCCCCTACTGCGTCCTCCAGGAATACACACTACCTAGGCACACTGAATGCAAATGCTGGAAAACTCTCTGCAAATATCCTCCAAATGATTATGAATGAACCTATCTAGGGTGGCACTCGAAGTCCCTTGAAGAAAGGGTGAGTTCTCCACTTGGAAAACTCTTGCTAAACAACAAGTGACCCAGCTAAACAGCTCGAGCAACAAAGTCAAGTTCGATAAAGCCAAAAGATGCCAAATGAAATATGTTGCCTCCCTTTTATAATTTTCGTGGAGTCTTTCTTCCCGCCTTTCTTCCTTCGATTTTCCTTTTCATGCATTTCGAATCACTGGTTTAGAGGAGTGCGTATTTCTTATGTGGGTGGCCCCACTTACCACTAACAAAGATAAATTAACTTATTTCTAACTCCTAAGTCTTCTACCAAAAATCAAATGGGCCCCGTCTCCACCAAAATTGGCCCCAAAATGTAGAAATTAATCCCGTTCCAAAATAATTTAGGAAGGGGCATTACAGTCCTCCCCTCCCAAATGTTGCTTGTCCCCAAGCAACTTCAATGTTGGATGCTCAAGTATGTGGTCGCCCTCCCAAGTGGCATCCTCATCCAGCGAGCTCTTCCAACGCACCAAGTACTCTGATCGTCCTGCTCCTAAGCTTCCTCTCCCTAGTCTCCAGGATGGCCTCCGGTTCCAAAACTAGATGCCCCTCATCATCAAGTGGAGGCAACTCCACAGTTGCTGTACCCTGCTGCCCCAACACCCTCTTGAGCCATGAAACATGAAAAATGTTGTGGATCTTGCTCCCTAGTGGCAGCTCCAACTCATAAGCTACATCTCCAACCCTCCTGATTACCCTATAGGGTCCATAAAATCGTGGTTGCAGCTTCTCGACCCCTTTCTATTTCAAAGTGGACTGTCGATATGGTTGCAATCTTAGGAACACCAAGTCCCCCTCCTCAAAATGCCTCTCAACGCGATGCCTATCAGCATATATCTTCTGCTGATTCTAAGTTGTCAGCAAAATATCTTTAAGAGCCTTGAGGATGTCTTGGCTCTCTAGGATCCAATATTTGGCCTTTGAGGCTCGGTTGTCTCCAAAAACAATGTCAACAAAAGACAAAGCATCATAACCATATTGAGCACGGAAAGGAGACATACCGGTGGACATATGATGTGTGGTGTTGTAGCAATACTCTCCCGAGTGCAACCATCGAATCCATGCCCTCTGCTTCCCAGTCTCATGGTTCCTGAGATAACCCTCTAGCCACTTGTTCACCCTCTCTGTCTAGCCATCGCTCTATGGGTGATAACTGGTGCTCAGGTGTGATATTCCTCTATAGCAATTTTGCTAATCGGAATATTAATTTTGGCCAATTTTGATAATATCACAGTTTTGACTTAGAAAATGTGGGTTTGGGGATCCACAAATAAACTTAGGCGACTATAGGCCTCGAAACATTAGGTTCAGGTAAAGTATTGCGGCAATAGTGGAGGAAGGGGCCCAATGAGGCTGAACTGCGGCCCACCTAAAGTCAGCGCAGTCATTGGTGCATGTTAGAGGCTAGAGGCACGAGGTGGGGCCCAAGGGAACGTTGGGTAGCCTTGGATCAAAAGGAAGCATGAGGTTCATTTCTCTCATTCATTCATCCATCTATTTAGAAATTGTCTTTGACAAGAGCATGCTTGAGCAGTGAGCCAAGTCTGCATGTGTTCTTCAGCACACAGGTGTTTTCGAGCGGAGATCCCAGCCTTTGCTTCGGTGGACTTCGAGTGTCAGCCCAAGGAAGGTGCTTCAACACAGATTCGATCAGTCTAGCAGCAGAAAGCCTCGTCTACAATGCAATTACTTCACCAACAACGCAGAGACATTCCCAGCTACGCAGAGGTTGCAAAGTCCCTTGAGTGATTCACTCCGGGAGACGAGTGAGTGGAGTTTTTGCAAAGGATTTGGAGGGAAGGCTTGGAGCCTTCTAACAGGGATTTTCAAAGAATTTTGATGGCATCCAACAGCGCTTTTATCAAGAGGTCCAAATTGCCCAACAATTTAGAGAGCCAATTTCCAGGGTCAAGCTTTGGGCGAACCCTTTCTGGGTTTTTCTGGGTTTATTGAAGAGAACCCAAGATTAATTTGGCAGAATTTTCTGGGTAGAATTGAGGGGCCAAACAAGGATCCCAACTCAGCCAGCAATTGGAACTTGGAGGAGCTAGGGAAAATTGGGCCGAAATTTTGAGGTCAACATTTGACCAATCCCTTCGTGGGTTTTTTAGGGTTATTATTGGAGAGACGGGGGTTAATTTCCTGGAACTTTCTAAGTATCAGAGGAGGTCGTAGCAATAGTTCTTTGCAAACAGTAACATATTTCTAGGCAGTTTTAGGTGCAGTGTTCAGCAAAGAGCAATAGCAGATCAGAGAGGGGCTTCATATCTTTCACTTGGGCTTAGCTAGCTTGCCTTGTGCAAGCCCAGGTGCACTCTTTCTAGCACCATATTGTACTCACTGATTTATTAATAAAATGGCTCAGATCAACACAGTTTATGGAGATTTCTGGTTGTAAATGTGCTATTAATTTTTGTATTTGTTTTTGTTATGTTTTTCTTGTTTATCATTGAAAATTTTCCATTAGGAATATTACAATGGTATCAGAGCATGATTTTGGCCAGTTGTGGGTCTAAATCACGCAAATGCTCAAGTGCCATTGTGGACTAGGATTCCAGAGGCTAAAACAATAGTTCCACATTATTCTCCAGATTGAACTTGTGCACAAAAACTGTCTCAGTAGGAGAAATTTGAAAATGTTACGAGGAGCCTTGAGAGACTAGAGGGGTTGCTTGAAGAGTGGGTGCCAGCAAGGGCAACGAGAAGGGAAGGTAATTGCCGACTTGCAGATGAAGAAAATCAGAGGAGCATGATTATTGAACGAAATGCTAGTATCAATACAGCAAAGACAAAGATGGGAGGCAGAGGTAATGATGAGATGAGAGAGCCAATACCCATTAAGGAGAGAGTTCATTCAAATACATTCCAACCAGTTGAGCATGAGGCTAATGGCACGTAGGAGGAGCATAAGGATACACCCAGTGTGGCATAGGAGTCACCTCTAATGGAGTTCCCTTTGGTAGCCCCAGTGGACAGACTAGAGGAGACAGTTGAGCTCACAACCATTGATGAGGAATCTCGGTCTATGACAGAGCTTCAGAACAACAACCACCTATAGTTGACTGATGAGCATGTCTTGCATGTTGGGTTGTCTATGGAGGAGTAGTTGGAAGCTCATATCGAGCCCATGATGGAGGAGGATGAGCAACCATCCTTTGGATTAGCCATTGATAAGGTGCAACATCGAGACCACATGTTGGTATTTCAACACAGTTCACTTCAGAGGCACATTGATAGGATCTACATCATTATCAGCCCACCCCTGGGCATTGGATTGAGAGAGGTGGAGTTTCCCAGACATACCAGAGGGGAGGACCAGGTCAGCAGCACCATTGGATCACTCTTGCTCATCCGAGAGAGGGAGACAAAGCTACCTTGTCAGATCTCATGTCTTGACCTGGATAGCGGGATGAGACGATCAAAGTTGCACAGGGTGCAACACCTGCATATCAGGGTTGCTCTATGTGCAAGAGTCCCTGCATTCAATCCCTCTCTTGGGGTTGGATGACGAGAGATTCTGAGTTGGTACCCTATGGAGTGGGTTATGGAGATGGTGGTGGACCCGGGTGCAGCTCAACAAGAGCTTCCAAGCACTAGGGATACCAGAAGCCCAGACTAGCATTGGGATTCGGGCGGGACTAGCTATCAATTCCTAGGTATGTCGGTTGATTACAACCTAGATGGTACAATTGAACATGCACATTCACTAGGGCAGTTTCGGCCAACAGTAGTGTCCAACCAGTTTATGGACAAACTTCTCTGTTGAGATTTTGGGTAGCATCGGATGTGCTCTAGCTCCGAAACTTTGTGGAGGGGCTATAACACATGAGATCTCCAAGACCCAGAAATCGTTTGGATAAATTCCACCTGGTGTGGAAGTTATTCAATAAATTAATTATTTTAACGGAGACCCTACGTCTAACTTAGGGAAATTAAATAATTAAAGGGAATTAATTTAAACATGTGGGTGAGAATGTTCTAAGTAACATGGATCAAGTCTTTTCTAATCTTAGCCATTTATTAGAGATAAGATCACAGTCGTTGATTTCTCAATGAGAAAAGTATTAAAGGAAGGCTTGGAGTCAGTTGGAGAATACACACAGTGCAGTAGCACTTGAGCTAAGTCGAAATTTTGGGGCGCAGTTTGCTGGGAATTTTCGAGTGAGCTTTCAGTGCTTGTGAGGGGTAGATCGGCGAGGAATATTCAGATCCGAGGGCAAGAATACAAAGGGAGACAGGCATATCCGTACTAGGCAACGCAAAGACCCAGCAGGAGGGACGCAGCCTAGCCAGGCTCACGCAGGGGCAGTGCAGAGGCTGACGTAGGGCCTTCAGGGTGACCCAGAGGCAGCGCTGAGCCCAGAGGGGTGACGTTGTCGCTATGTTCGGCAGGAGAAGTTGACGCAAAGGCTGGAGGAGCAGCATTGGGGCACCAGTGGACCAGAAAGGGCTCGTATTCAGTATTTCCAGAGGAGTGCTCCTCGGCTGAATCAGCCATACTTTCTGTCTCCGAGTGATAGGTACATCTATCGTGATTTCTCTGTTGGGCAAACCACTGCTGGTGCCCTTGATTGTATTCAGATATTCTGCTTAATAAACAAACCCTCTAAGAGCAGCTGCACTGGTTTTCCCGCATTGGGTTTTTCTGGAGACATTGTCCAAAAAATAATGTGTCCTTTGTCATGTGTGCGTTATGCTTCAGTAAATGATCTGTATGTATTTGTAGGTTGTAGTAGTGTTTACTTTGATATTTTTGTTGAATAATTCAAAAAAAAAAATTTGTTAATTTAACAGAACAAATAGGAGAATTAAATCAAAATACTGCAATAGGGTTTCTGTAACTTAGGTTCAGAAATTTTCACATGGTATCAGAGCGATTGCAAATCAAGTTGAAGCCATCAGCATAGGGTTGAAGAATTTTTTGCTATAGGAGGGCAGTTGAAGTTGCACGGATTCAGAAAGAGGCAACGCAGGTCACTTGGAAGATGTCAGTTCTGCAGATGTATTGCAGATGCCAGTAAGATCTGTCCGTTGGGAAGGTTCGTATGTTTGAACCGAACTTGTGTGTGTAGGTGATCGAGACATTCATATAGATATGTCATTGTGTTTGAGGATTCTACATCATGTTTTCATTGATTGATATTGATAAATTATGTCTGGTACTTTTGACATGATGCTTAATGATTGAGACATGTCTAGATTTACATATCTTACCATGATTGCACATTTGGATTTGACATGATTTAATTTGGTGATGGTTTATTTTCCTAGATGACTATGTTATGAGGGCATAGTGACCTTTTGTTTCATATGTGATTATACAGACATATGGTTCTGCATTGGCCTCCTTGTTCCTAACACAAAAGTTGTTGTGACTTAGTATGAACATGCATTACTTAACCTTGATGTGTATGCACTTGCATCTAATGAAGAAAATGGCTTGTAATGACATAATTAAATGACAGCCTTAAGATCTTGACATGAAATGAATTCAAGACTTGATATGTGCACTACCTTTCTCTGGTTGAAAGAATTGATACTATGAAATCAATGTCTTTGATAATAGTTTTGACTAGCTTCTAAACTTTGATGAGCTGATTGTGGACACAACATTGATTTACATAAGCTTGGATATGTTGGCTTGATAAGGCAATAGGCTCATAGAGAGTGTTGCGTGAAGCAATCTCCTTGATTCAAATTTGTTTATATGTGATTGTTATCTGGTGATGTCAAGATAATGAGTTCCACGGTATGGCCTTGATATTGATTATGACTTTGATTATACATACTGATAGTTTATCCTTGACAGGTGATGAGTCTCTAAAAATCTAAGTAAGAGGGAAATGACTTCTGAATATCGTAATGGTGTATCATGGCATGAAAAATTGACTTCTGGAGTTTGGGAAATAAATTTCATATAGCAAGACTGTTAAAATGTCTTTGTAAATCCTTGGATACTCTGATTTAAAGTTCAAATGTTGATTGAACATGGTGTGGCATCTGTTAGTTGGTTGAAGCATTGATGTTCCATTTTGAACATTCATCCGTATATGATGTGTATAGAACATGATTGAATTCATGATTGAGCTACCTCACTCAGAATTGCCACCAAACATCTTTTATTTGTTCTACTCTTAAAAGGTTGAGATATTTCTCCCATGATATGTAGTTGCATGAATGAACTAATGATGTTTTGCATTAAAATTGATGAGTACATTTGGATGTGGCCTTAGTATGAGATTTTCCATGATATCGTGGACGAGAGGTCCATAGCATGACCGAGGTCGGGTGCAACGCTGCTAGCAAGGCTAGCTGTGAGGCATGATGTAGAGGCTCCTTAGAGAGTTGATCGAGCATGATCTGGATAAGAAATGGATACAATGATGACAGAAATTACGTATAGTTGGGACCATGATTTCTCCATTTCAGATAGCGCAGTTGTTCGAGACGAGTTGAGGCTTGTGATTGACACCTTCGTGAGAGAGAGGATTATTATAGTATCCATGTGTGTTTGACACCTCCATGAGAGGGAGGATGGTTATGGTATCTTGTTGTTATTGGTATCTCGCTGTGATTTACATGATTATGTATGTTCTAACATAACACTTGATTTGATGTCCTGTAGGTATAGGAGTCAGCAGATACCAGATGAGAGCAGCGTTGATCGAGAACACTGGGCCAACTCTTCCTCTCTGTTTGAGCTCCCAGAAAGAGGAATTGAAATAGAGGGCTCTTGGGGTTGAGGGAACTCTAGACAATAGGGTCGTAGATGTTGCTCCCCTTTCTGTCACTCATGGGTTGTGTGATCCTTTTCCATTTTGACAAGTCGAGTATCTCCCCCACCTTTGGTCTTTGCAGAGTATACCCCAGTTGGCATCATACCCACAAGCAAGGCTTCTAGGGAATACCTCTTCGTTTGGCCAACAGTTGAGAAGGCTTGGAGGCATGTGATCCTTACCTCTTGGTAAGTTGGGTATCTCGTTCAACCAAGATTATGATGCAAGTGTTCTACCACATCACTATTCAGGGTCATCGATGGAAAGATCAGTAAGCAATAGGACGGGTTAAGAGTGAGCTCCCCGATGTGAAATAACCCTATGCGATTCCGGGTTAAGAGTGAGCTCCCCGATGTGACACCAGGGTCGAGATGGTCTCCCCTGCGTGGATGGGTATCCTATTGCTAGATATGGGTTTGTAGAGGTATAGCTCCCACATGAGATTCTGGGTCGAGTTGTGCTCCCCGATGCTGTTACAGGTTGAGATGTACTCCCTGTTGATATGCTCTCCATTAATGATATTCCGGGTAGTAGCCCGATGGCAGAAATTGCAGTATGAAAGCCTAATGAATGAAGGGTGGTAACCTAAACTCCCCTCCGGTGACAAATTCTTCTTCTAGATCCGAGGATGTTCAACATACAAGCAGGAACAATCAAGAGACAAGCAAAAATAAGCATGAAGGGTACATTCAGTGACGACACATGACGATGCATGAATAACAAAATGGCATATTGATCAATGAACAGATATCACCAGATTGAGTTCAATTGTGATGACACCATGATGCAGAGAACTACAAACAAAGATTGCAAAGTGGAATTCTTCCTAGTTGAGAGGGAGTGTTAGTTTTTGCAAGTAGGGTGAAATTCCACTATGGACAACTCATATGATTTAGATAATAATTTAATTAGATTCCTCTTTCAAGAGGATCAAAATCAACCTATAGATCGCCCCAATCAGTTAAAAAGAAGTTAAGTTACGAATTAATTTATTATTTTATGGGTCGGCCTAACCACATGTTGATCTGGTTGAAGCCCCAAGCAGTCACTCACAAAGTTATAAATAGAAGAGACCTCAAGTTCATTTGCACACATTCGCTCATGAGATCTCCTCCATGCTATTTTCATTTTGGTCGTATTTTATGTTTCTAGCTTGCACAGGTATGTCGGCAGGAGCTCACGCAAGAGGTCAAGATCACAGAAGTGATCACCCATCAGATTTGGGTGATCTGAAGCAGAGTCGCGAGCAAGGAAGGCTAAGGTAGCGGCTCAAGTCAGCAAAGCTGCGGGCTGGGTGTGTTGTGCCCGCGGCCAAGGATCCCACAACCATTGGCTAAGCATGTTGACGGTGCGGCCTAGTCACAGAAGTCGGATCGGGCTGATCTGAAGCAGAGCCACGGGCACAGAGTGCTGTGGTAGCGGCTCAGAGCCCCAAAGCTACAGGCTAAGTGTGTTAAGGCTGCGCCTTAGAGAATTACTGGGAAGATCTAATTTGGTTCACCTTTAGTTGATTCTGCAGTACTTCCAGACATCAGTCGTTCAGTCATAGGTGCATCAAAGCGATCATTGACAATCTCCTGGATTCAGATCTAGCACTAAGAGTTGAGATCATTTGGTAATCTATCAGATCTGTGTTTTGGTATTATAGATCTGTTGATTTGTAGATCAGATCTATTTGTTTCCACTGCAGATGTTTCTTCAGTCCTCATTCAGTATCAGTCTTGTTCATCGGTTTGCTACAGCCAGTGTCAGTGCATTTCAATTCTCAGATTCAGTTTCCTTCATGCAGAAGTATGGGTATGATTTTATTGCGTATAAGCTATTTGTTTTCAGCATCGTAAAGATATGTACTCATGGATCATTGTACTCTTGTTCCTAAATCATTTGATGATTATCTAAGAAGAAGAATTTCCAAGGGTTTTCCCCGTAGTGGGTTTTGCCCTCAATCCTAGTGTCTCTTGTGTTCATGCTTCTCTTTCTTTGATCTTTTACTTTCTGATGCTTACATGATGATGATGATGATGGTGTTGTTCTTTCTGCATAGTTTTATATTCTGATGTTTAATAATTCAGATCTGTACAATGATATAATTATTTGGGGTGAACTTAACATGTTGGTGAAGAAATGTAACTATCAAAGTAAAGAACATAGGCAACTATACGCTTCAAAACATTAGGTTGAGGCAAAGTATTACGGCAATAGTGGAGGAACGGAACCAATGAGGAAGAACTGCGGCCCACATGAAGGCAACGCAGTCATTGGTGCGTGTTAGAGGCTAGAGGCACAAGGTGGGGCCCAAGGGAACGTTGGGCAGCCTTGGATAAAAAGGAAGCACGAGGTTCATTTCTCTCATTCATTCATTCATCTATTTCGAAATTTTCTTTGACAAGAGCATGCTTGAGCAGTGAACCAAGTTTGCATGTGTTGTTCATCACATGGGTGTCTTAGTGTGAAGATCTTTGCCTTTGCTTCGTGGATTTCGAGTGCCAACCCAAGGAAGCTGCTTCACCACATATTCAATCAGTCTAGCAGTAGAGAGCCTCGTCTAAAACGCAGTTACTTACCAGCAGCTGTAATATTCCTAATTAGCACCGCTGATTGGAATATTTCATTTTTGTATAGTTTTGCCGCCTATAGTTAAATTAATAAATAAAAGTGAGAAAGAGGGGGTCAACTCACTTTAATAAAATAAAGTGCTTCCTAGTAGAGTAACGTTGTAACTTAAAGGAAAGCCTTGGGGGTCCACACTTTACATGAGAGAGGCCTCACGTAGACTCTAGAGGTAACTGCGCAGGCATAGGAGGAACTCAAGGATGCAGTTAGGGTTTGAGGGGAGCTAGCACTATAAAAGGTGGGGGTTTCACTCCATTTGGAGGATGGATATGTTATTGATATTGAGAGCTAGACTTCTGTCTACTTCAGCACGCCGGTTGTTTAGTCGGTCTGCAGCACTGTTTAGTGCGAACTGAGTGTCTCCGGTCGGAGATCTCGCCCTTGGCTCCGGGGGACTTCGAGTGCCTGCTCGAGCAAGGTATTTCCTTCAGTTTCGGTAGGTGATTTGTAGTGGATTTTGGGTGGACGTTTGCAGAGGAGCAGCCCCTTGGAGTGACTGCGCAGTTCAGGAGAGAGGACGCAGTTTTAGCAGGGAGGACGCAGTCATTGTGGTGCAGCGCAGTTGTGAGGTGATTTGGTGGTGGTTTTCAGCGTTTTTCAGTCTTGGGAGATTGTTGTGTCAGTCGGAGGTTTAGCAGGAGGATTCAGGCCCTTTTCTCAGCGTGTTCCTTGAGCTTCTGCGCTGCTCCTGAAGGGACAACGTTTTTCTAGGAGGGTGGTTTCTGGGGGTGATTTTCGGAGGTGGTCCATTTTGTCTATGATTTCTGGGTTTTGTCCGGAGCAGCGAGTACAGGTGATCTGTAGATTTTTAGCTCATTCCGGAGAGGGGATCAGCCTCTAGTTCCAGTTCTTTCCAAGAGCAGCAGTTTACGGCAGTTTCTTCCAGCAGCTGGGAAGCAGTTTCTGTAGTAGCCATTTCATGTTTCTGAGAGGGTTCTTCACTTGCCTGGTGCAAGGATAGGTGCTCTTATTCTGATTATCCATTGTACCCATTTATATTCTCAGATTAATAAAATGGCTTAGCATTCCTGGCATTTTATGTGTACTTGCTTTATATTCTGTTTCCGGTATTTTTCTATATAGTTGTATGCTTGTATTGCTGCCTATTTCCCGTTGGGGATATTACAGTGGTATCAGAGCATAATTCTGGCTCAGCCTGTGGTCTATGACATCGGGGAAGAGATCATACAGAGCAATAGCAGTTGCAGTACCAAAAACGCAATTGGAAAAAGGGCCAAAATATAAAGGGTCAAATTTTGAAGTTTGGAATTAGAAGAAACGTTTTCTGGGTTTTTCTGGGTTTTGGGCAAGGATCACCTTCCCAAATTTCTGGAATTTTCTGAGTAGTTTTCAGTGGGTAAATCGGAGGTCGAAGTTAAGCAGCAGTATGGTTTTGCAGCAGCCGTGCAGTTTCTGAGGAGCCTGTGGGCACCTAGCAGAAAATGCCAATGGCAGGTGGTGATGATTCGAGGAGATGGGAGACACTCCTCCAACACATGCAGGTGATATCACAGAAACTCACTGCGTTGGAGGTTAGTTTTCAGATCGGTGAGGGATCAGGAACTTCCCACCATTTGCCGGAGCGTGATGCCACTCAGCATATGGCATCACATACACCCACACGTCCCACTATGCCCACATTCTTGCCAGAGGACGCAGGGGCAGGAGTACAGAGAGGTGCACAGAGGGATATTCCAGCACCCACGCGATCTACCATGCCTACCTTCCTGGCAGAGGACGCAGGAACAGCAGTACAGCGAGAGATAGATCCGGCTCGGATGGCTGACATTTTTGCAGAGTATCAGGCTTTCGGACCGGTGTTCATGGATTCTCTCACCTTCAGAGACTATATCCAGGTCCAGTATGGCATTAGATCCCGTGATCATCACCTAGGGCATAGGCACCACCGTGATGACCACCGCGCAGCTAGTAGATTTCATTTGCCCCCGTTTGATGGCTCATCAAACAGTTCGGCAAAAGCTTGGGTGGACAAGTTGGATACCTCTTTCCAGCTTGACCGAGTATCGGAGAGGGAAACCATTAAAATGGTTACCTCGCACTGGGAGGATGAGGACACACAGGATTGCAGGGAGTTCGAGGATACACCTAGTGTGACACAGGACTCACCATCATTAGAGACCTCCTTGACCGTGTCGGTTGATATCGTAGTGGAGGAGGTAGAGCCTACCCCAGTAGAGCCATCCACTGAGGGGATGACTGGAGCCATGTCCGAGTCTTCGGGTGGTGGCAGCACACGACAGATGGGTGAGGTATCAGGAGATGTATCCACTATCGATGAGGCACTAGTAGGTACAGAGGTATTGGATGAGGGTCGCAGACAGCAGTATCATCGGCTTCGGACGGACCTTCGAGTTTTGAGAGAGAAGGCCGCGTCAGTACGGGAGGCCATTTTGTTGCAGGACCAGGAGCTGGAGGGTATGAGAGTGACTTGTGCCAAGTCGGCGGCCAAGTTGGTCCTCATTGGGGAACAACTGGATTCCCTGATGGTACAACCCGAGGGCACATTGCAGCATCATATCATTCCCCTTCAGGTATGCATGGATGGGACTATCAGTGTTGTTGGGTCATCTCTTCCCATTGGAGAGAGAGAGGCAGAACCACCTAGTCAGATCTCATATGTTGACTTGGATAGCGGTATGAGACGATCAGAGTTGCACAGGGTACAACATCCATATGTTGAGGTTGGATGGAGAGAGATTTTGAGTTGGTACTCGGTGGAGCGGGCTATGGAGATGCTGATGGATCCGAGTATAGCTCAGCAGGAGTTTCTATTCATGGGGATTACAGGAACCCCAGATTGGCATTGGGATCCAGGTGGGATCACCTATCGTTCCCCAGGCAGGTCGGCTGACTATGTCTTGGAGAGTACAGTTGGCCTAGTAGTAGAGCATGTGCAGTTTCGGTCAGCTCCAGTGGCCAACCAGTTTATGGGCAGACTCCCTAGGTTGTCTTGGCATGACATTCATACACGGGATCACGGGGTGGTCAGCACACCTTGGCAGGAGCTTGTCGAAGGAGGTGGCATTGGCAGGCCACCAGATGGCACCTTGTATGGGGCCAAGGATTCTTCACCTTTGTGTGGGGCACAGAGGACGCAGCAGAGCCGAGCAGTGGTGGTAACACTACTGACACACAGGGAGATTCACTTCTCGGACCCCTTGAGGAGTATTTGGAGTGATGATCCTTTCGTCGGCAGGTATAGTGATGCGACAGTGGAGACGATGTTACCGATTGGTGGTAGTCGGACCTGTAGAGGCACAGCTCTAGGACATCACATCCAGGGATGTGTGGGGGCCTCTAGCATTGAGCGGTGGACTACTAGTGGACATGGAGCTACATGGTGGTGTACCGTAGTGTGTGGGACTGCATGGTGGAGTAGGAGTGCCCTACATCACATTGAGAGCACGCGGGGAGTGACAGATTCCTGGACACAGTCAGGGCATGAGACGGTACAGGGTGGTACAGCAGTAGCATGGGGTATCCAGCAGTATTCAGGGGTATGCCTTAGTGTGCAGTGGCATGTTGAGGAGTACATGGATGACCGGTGGCTTGCGAGGGCGTACGGCGCGGCACAGCAGGGTCTTAGAGTATTGCATCCAGGGAGACTCGCAGACAGGGACACTGGGCTTACCTTTGGGGGTATCTCACCCAGGATCGATGAGGAGACAGAGGAGCGATACTTGATGGTATCGGTGGGGACTCACACACCCGACACTCTTCTACATCACTCATGGGCACAACTGATTTTGTTGTTGTCCTTTGGCACTTTGGGCATGAGCAGCAGGGTCCGTGAGGCACACCCACGACATTGGGATGGCCCTCAGCACACTAGGCGAGAGACTTCTCAGCGGTGGCACGGGGTCAGTACGCTAGTTGACAGCCACAGTTTAGGGGATGAGATGATCCTCTGCAGTGGTGGCACATTAGTCATTGCTGAGCCTACGCTTGGGGAGCAGGTCATGAGGGAGACATGCATCATTTTTCCCTCGGGGCATGTTGAGATCATGCATGAGCAGAGGATATTGGGTTCAGCAGAGGTAGCATCCCAGCATGCGTCTGGACTCCAGACATTGTATCGACACTTCATCGAGAGGGTGGATGGCATATTCTATGCAGATGAGGTGGCGGAGGTAGAACAGGAGGGCATTCCTTCTGTATGCCAGGGTGAGGACTCTCTTTCATATGAGTCCATAGGATCAGTTGAGGTTGCTTCTGTGGAGCAAGAGCAGTCATGCAGGTATGACGACAGTGGATTGCAGCCGTATTACAGTGTGCAGGGTGAGCAGTCAGGGGACTGTATAGGAGATACTCTGGGTGATGAGCCACTTGTGATGCTTCAGCTAGAGCAGCACATGATGGAGCCTGAGTCAGCAGAGGAGGATACTATGGACATCAGGCATGACAGTTCCTTGGGTGAGGTCCAGATGGGTGCCCACATTGAACCTATGATGGATATGTGGCTAGCATTGGGGTCATCCTTTGAGGTGGAGCAGTCAGATGCACAGACACCGAGGACCGTGACAGCAGCTACAGATCCATATCCACTGGAGATGTTGGAGGTAGATGTGACAGTTTGGCAGTGGGAGATTATTACGGGTTGGCGACAACCTTCCAGGCACGTTCCACATGCAGTTGTTGTTGCTACATCAGATGCTTCCTCCAAGATGGATTGGCGGGTGATCATGAGTTGGTACCCTCTTGATGGTGTGGTATTCTTCGTAGGGAGCACAGTGGAGCAGGGGCCCTTGGACATAGTATATGTTACAGATCCCAGTGGGCAGGAGGGCACCAGTTGTCGTTACTTCAGGACTCCTTCCCAATTTCAGGGGAGCAGGATCAGCATGGGATTGAGTCATGACTTGGATTGGAGAGAGGTGATGAGTTGGTATGCAGTTGGAGGTGTAGCATGTGCAGCTACAGGTACAACGCAGCAGGAGCCCAGGAGCATTGATGCTTATTGGTGGTCTCCACCTCTTAGAGCATTAGTCACAGCCAGAGGCAGTGCATAGTCCGAGCCGTGGGACTTGGGCGATTATTGGCCATGGTGGCGATGGGATCCGGGGGGATTATTGGTCGACTGGTACTGTGCGAGGCCAGTTTGGGATCCTGGCATTGAGATATACCTTCGTATCAGGGTGATGCAGGAGGCAGAGAGGTCTCAGTGGGACCCAGGCACATTTTGCAGTATTGGTGGGGAGCATCAGCTAGAGAGTAGGCTTGTTCAAGCGTTGCTTGAGGACAAGCAATTTTTGCCAGATGAGGATGCCACTTGGGAGAGCGAGCGAGGATTTCGACGTATGCTTCGGTTGTGAGGATGACAGAGACATTCAATAGGGCGCCAATATTTCTAGTAGACAGAGCACCGGTTGGAATATTTCTTTTTTGTATAGTTTTGCCGCATATAGTTAAATTAATAAATAAAAGTGAAAGGGGGTCAACTCACTTTAATAAAATAAGTGCTTTCTAGTAGAGTAACGTTGTAGCAAGAAAGCCGGTTGGATACACTTTACATGAGAGTATGGAGGGCTCAGTAGACTCTAGAGGCATAAGCTGGCGAGGGCATAGGAGGAACTCAAGGACGCAGTTAGGGTTTTGAGGGAGCTGGCACTATAAAAGGTGGGGGTTTCACTCCATTTGGCATTGTTGATATGATATTGATATTGAGAGCTAGACTTCTGTCTACTTCAGCACGCCGGTTGTTTAGTCGGTCTGCAGCACTGTTTAGTGCGAACTGAGTGTCTCCGGTCGGATATCTCACCCTTGGCTCCGGGGGACTTCGAGTGCCTGCTCGAGCAAGGTATTTCCTTCAGTTTCTGTAGGTGATTTGCAGTGGATTTTGGGTGGACGTTGCAGAGGAGCAGCCCCTTGGAGTGACTGCGCAGTTCAGGAGAGAGGACGCAGTTTCAGCAGGGAGGACGCAGTCATTGTGGTGCCGCGCAGTTGTGAGGTGATTTGGTGGTGGTTTTCAGCGTTTTTCAGTCTTGGGAGATTGTTGTGTCAGCCGGAGGTTTTGCAGGAGGATTCAGGCCCTTTTCTCAGCGTGTTCCTTGAGCTTCTGCGCTGGTCCTGAAGGGACAGCGTTTTTCTAGGAGGGCGGTTTCTGGGGGTGATTTTAAGGGGGTGATTTTCGGAGGTACGTCCATTTTTTCTGCCAGTTGCGGGTTTGTCGAACGTTGATACGGAGTGATGCAACAGATTTTAGCTCATTCGGCGAGGATGGAGAGCCTCTAGTTCCGAGTTCTTTCCAGGAGCAGCAGTTTACGGCAGTTTCTTCCAGCAGCTGGGAAGCAGTTTCTGTAGTAGCCATTTCCTGTTTCTGAGAGGGTTCTTCACTTGCCTGGTGCAAGGATAGGTGCTCTTATTCTGATTATCCATGGTACCCATTTATATTCTCAGATTAATAAAATGGCTTAGCATTCCTGGCATTTTATGTGTACTTGCTTTATATTCTGTTTCCGGTATTTTTCTATATAGTTGTATGCTTGTATTGCTGCCTATTTCCCGTTGGGGATATTACAGCAGCACAGAGACATTCCCAGCTACACGAGGTTGCGCAGTCCCTTCAGGGATTCACTACGGGTGCCAAGCAGTGAGTGGATTTTTCGTAGAAGATTTGGAGGGAAGGTTTGGAGCCTTCTAACAGGGATTTTCTAGGCATTCGGTGGCATCCAGCAGTAGTTTTGTCAGGAGGTCTGAATTTCCCAACAGTTAAGAGAGCCAAGCCCAAGAGGGCCAATTTCCGAGGTCAAGCTTTGAGCGAACCCTTTATGGGTTTTTTTGGGTTTATTGAGGAGAAGCCAAGATTAATTTGGTAGAATTTTCTGGGTGGAATTGAAGGGCCAAACAGGGATCCCAACATAGCCAGCAGCTGGAGGAGCTAGGGAAAATTGGGCCGAAATTCCAAGGTCAACATTTGGTCAATCCCTTCATGGGTTTTTGTGGGTTATTGTTGGAGAGTCGAGGGTTAATTTTTCATAACTTTTTGAGCATCAGAGGAGGCTGTAGCAGCAGTTCTATGCAACCAGCAGCATATTTCTGGGCAGTTTTAGGTGCAGTGTTCAGCATAGAGTAGTAGCAGATCAGAGAGGGGCTTCATATCTTTCACTTGGGCTTTGTTAGCTTCCCTTGTGCAAGCCCAGGTGTACTCTTTCCAACACCATATTGTACTCACTGCTTATTTAATAAAATGGCTCAGATTAGCACAGTTCATGGAGATTTCTGGCTGTAAATGTGCTATTAATTTTTTTTTGTGTTTTTGCTATGTTTTGCTTGTTTCTCATTGAAAATTTTCCATTAGGAATATTACATCAGGGTGAGCTCCATGCCCACTAACCTGAAAAGCTCCTGCCAGAATCCCCCCATAAATCGGCTATGTCTATCACTGACTATAGTCTTAGGGAGTTCGTGCAAGCGGAAGGCCTCCCTAAAGAATAACTCTGCTACCTGAGAAGCTAAATACCATGTCAGAATGGCAAAGAAATGTGCATACTTGGTCAGTCGGTCGACCATCACATTAATACAATCCTTCCCTTGCACTGTGAGAAGCCCCATGATGAAGTCCATAGAGATACTCTCCCATTTCCCCTCAGGAATGGGGAGAGGTTGCAACAATTCTACTGGGTGATTCAACTACCCCTTGTTCCTCTGATAGGCCTCACACTCCTGCACATATCTCAACACGTCCCCCTTGAGGCCCTTCCATGTGAAGTGCTCTCTAACTACCATGTACGTCTTCCTGAACCCCTGATGCCCGAACAACAGTGAATTGTGAGTTGCATGAAGTATCTGCTCCCTGAATTGAGCCCGAAACCAAGAATATGTGCCCCTTGTAGAAGATAATCTCAGCCATCACCCGGTAGCACTCATCTGTGTGAATGCCCTCCAAGATCTCACATGCCCGTCAATCCTTGGAGTACTCAACTAACAACTGCACCTTCCACTCATGGAAAATTCTCATGAGTGAGAGCCCTGCAAGTATCTTGTATAGTGCATCAACTACCACATTGTGCTTCCCCCACACATACTTAATATTGAAACCATACGCTCTCACCTTGTTGATCCACCTTTGTTGCCTATCATTGAGGCCTTGCTACCCCATGAAGTGGCGAAGACTATTATGATTTGTATTCACCCGAAACCGGTTACCCACCAAATACTCCCTGAACTTGGCCAATGTATGCATTATGGCCAACATCTCCTTGTATATGGAATACGACCTCTCACGCGGTAGGAGCTTTAGGCTCTCGAAAGCAATGGGGTGCCCTTCTTGGGATAAGACTGCCCCAATCCCCTCACCCGATGCATCACACTCCAATGTGAAAGGTTTCGTGAAGTCTGGAAGTGCCAATACGAGGAAACTACTCATCACATCCTTGAGGCGATCGAAAGTTCTCTGAGCACCATCTGTCCATGCAAAAGCCCCCTTCTTGGTCAGATCTGTGAGGGGTGCTACCAACTGTGAGAAGCCTTTAACGAACTTTAGATAATAAGTGCAGTTACCCAAAAACCCTCTCAGCGTTGTCACATCTCTAGGTACTGGCCAATCCCAAATGGCCCTAATCTTCTCCTCATGCATCTTGACCCCATCTGCGCCAATAATGTGTCCCAAGTAAAGTATCTTTGTCAGCCCAAATTCACACTTGGACAACTTGGTGTAGAACTGTTGCTCCTCTAAAATGCGCAACACTATCTCTAGGTGTTGCAGGTGCTCCTCCCACGTCCTACTGTAGATCAAGATGTCATTGAAGAAAACTAGCACGAATCTCCTCAACTGCCCCTTGAACACATGGTTCATGCATGAATGGAAATTGGCAGGGGCGTTGGTCAACCCAAAAAGCATGATCAGGAACTCGAAATGCCCATAATGACACCTGAAGGATGTCTTCGAGATATCCTGATCCCTCACCCGAATCTGATGATACCCCTACCGCAGATCTATCTTAGAGAAGAACTTAGCTCCTCTAAGCTCATCCAATCAGCTCATCAATACGTGGTATGGGATACCGATTCTTTAACGTCCTCCTGTTGAGCGCCTTATAATCAATGCACATGCGCAAATTTTTGTCCTTCTTCTTCACCAATACTACTGAAGAAGCGAAGGGGTTGGAACTCAGCCTAATGTGGCCCAACGCAAACAACTCCCTGATGGCTCACTTAATGTCATCCTTATAGGCTTTGGGATGCCTATAGGGACTGGTGATGACTGTCTGTACACAGGGATCCAACTCTATGGTGTGCTCAAACCCCCTGTCTAGTGGATGTTGTGGTGGTATGTCCCCAAAGACTATTGAATATCTATCTAGTATAGCCTGTATGTCTAGATGTGGTGGCTTGGTCTATCCCCCAGCCTCTGAAATCCTCAACTCCACTACCCATGCTATGTCCCCATGCATCAAGTCAGCCTCCAGCCAGTGGGCTGAAACTGTCTGTGGAGGATATGAACGCATGCCCCGAAGAACTACTAGCTTACTCACCGGCCCGATAAAGTCCATCTCGAGCTTCCTCCAATCGATGGTAACTCGCCCAAGGGAATACAACCATTGGACACCCATCACCACATTGGTATCCGATACGTCCACCACAAAGAAATGATATGTAATCGAATAGTTCTCCATGGACACTATCAAAGTGGGAACATATCGAGTTCACTGCATAGTCCTGTCCTCTGGTACTAGCACTGAAAGCCCCTCAAACTCTGCAGTGGTGATGCATCTCCTCTGAACCATCTGAGCATCAATAAAATTGTGGGTGGCCCCACTGTCAACTAAGACTGAGACACGTTGTCCTATGAAAATTCCACAATGGGAATCCCTACTACAACAATCTGATGTTATTTCTTCTACTTGTTAATTCTTATACAAGTTATTTACGATGTTACACAGTAAATATCGAAATAAATACAACTGCAGTCTTCACAACATAAAAAATATTGCGGAAACAAGAACTCAATAGGAAAGAAATAAACACACACATAGACACCGATATTTTTGGACAATGTCCCCAGAAAAACCCAATGCAGGAATACTGGTGCAGCAACCGAGGGTTTGTATTATTATGCAGTAGTTTCTGAATATAAATCTTTGGATGCCCAACTGGCAATCCGATACAGAGAATCAACTGGCGAAAATTTTAGTGAGATAACCTCACATTAGTACGGGAAGATCGAGTAATGATCTGACTGGAGATGAGCACTCTGCGCAATCTCTGCACAGCTCTACATCACACTTATGTAGTTACTGCGTCACACCTCCTCGTTGATCTTTTGCTGGCTAGAAACTCGATCCTCCGACCTCCCAGTCTCACACCCAGGCTTCTGTTACTGGATCTCAGTTGCTCCTCAACAAATCTTCGGACTCCCTTTGAAGCTCTGCGTTGCCTCTGCGTGGTTCTACTCTGCCCATCGTGGTTCTGCGTTGCTTTTTTTGCACCTCTCGCTGCGTCCTCTGCAATGTATTCACCGGATCAAGAATACTTCCTGCGGCAAACTATCTCTGCCCCTCACTACAAGAAATCATTTTGATCATCCTCCGGCAACTACTGCGCTGCTCTCTTGAGAATATGACCTCTCATGCGCAATGGCAACGCAGTCCAGTGGGGCCCAAGGGAACGTTGGGGGCTCAGCTAGGTAAAAGAGGATGATAGCAACTCATTCCCCATTCATTCAGTCATCAGCTAACTTTTTGTTTGGTAAACTAGAAGCACGCTTTAGTTGTTTAGCCAAGTCTGCAAGTGTTGTTTATCACAGAGATTTCCGAGCGGAGATATCAACCTCATCCTCGAGGAACTTCGAGTGTCTACTCAAGAGAGGAGTTCAGCCAGTTTTGGAGGAGGGGTTTCACAGGTTCAGTTCAGGAATACGCAGTCCCTTCCAGGACAACGCAGTCAGCCAAGGAGTTACGCAGTCCAGCAGTGAAGCAGCTCCGAGGAAGGAGAAAGATTGAGACATTTCAGCCAGGAGTTTTGTGAAGGGATCAACCCTTCCTTAGCAGAGTTCAGGGGCAGTTTGCAGCAGTTATTTCCAGCATTTCAGTTCAGAGCCCAGTGTGCCCAGCAGAATTGCGTACCCAGCTCAAGAGGGTGAATTTCCGAAGTCATCATTTCAGAAAACCCTTCGCAGGTTTTTCTAGTTTTGTTGAGGAGAATCTGGTGTCCAAATCCCGAAATTTTCTAAGCAGTAGAACAGCCCCAATAAGCAGTCCAATTCCAGCCAACAACAACATTTTCTAGACTGGGCAGCGTAGAGGAGGAGCCACGCAGAGTAGCAAGCAGCAAGGATTTTTTAGCAGGGTTTGAGGTGTATTTCAGCCTGCCTTGTGCAGGCCAAGGTGCCATCTTCCTAAGCACCATTTGTACCTTTCCCATTCAGAAATATTTATAAAATGGCTCAGCAGTTTTGGCTCTATTCATGGTGTTTTGATGTATATTTCTGTTTGCTGTATATTTAGTCTTTGTATGCTTTGTATTACTGCCTATTCCCAATTTTGGATATTACATTGGTATCAGAGCTCATACACTTGGCTCATCCTATGGAGCAATTGGTCTATGACACCAGAAGATAGAGAGTACATTACATACTGGAAGTAGTGGTATAGAAGTAGAGAGCATAGGCTTGAAAGCACACCTGATCAAGAAGACAGTGTTCCGGTGGAGGAAGGCAAGGGGAAGGCACCAATGGCAGAAGCAAGACATGAGGGGAAGGAGTTTGGTAACCGCCTCCTAAAATTAGTGCAGGAGCTCTCCAAGAAGATAGAGGAGATGGGACAGAAGATTGTTGAAGAGAACAAGCAAAGGGAAATTCCAAGGGAATTCCAGAATGGAGAAGGATCTGGTACCTCTCACCATTTACTTGAGCATAACACTACGCAGCAGGTAGCACCACGCACCCCACCATGCTCTACCATGCCCACATTCTTGACTTCAGTGGTAGGAGTAGGAGGACCACAGGAGCCGGAGGTGGCTCACTACGGAGACTACTTCGCAGAATACCAGTCTTATGGGCCAGTGTTCAGAGATGCCCTCACTTTCAATGAATTCTGCCAGCTGAAAAACAACAGCAAACCACGCAACCAAAACCAAGGCGGAGGGTATACGCAGGGTAATGACTTGCAACATACCGTGGGCAGATTTTTCTTGCCTACCTTCGATGGGTCATCGAAGTGTTCGGAAAAAGCTTGGGTGGAGAAGCTGGACATCTACTTTCAGCTGAACCAAATGGCAGAGGTGGAGGCCATCAAGGTGGCAACACTGCACCTTGAGCGAGAAGGCCATGATGGGTGGTTCCATGGGATGTCTAAGCTAGGTCACGCAAGAGTGACAGCATATGTTGAGTTCACCCAGAGCTTGATAGAGAGGATTTCATCGGAAGGACCCGCAGGAACATTTTGTTGAGTTGACCAAGCTCAAACAGACGGGGAACCCGGAAACTTACATTTCTGAGTTCTTGAAGCTCTCAGTGATGGTTCCAAACTTGTTCGTACACAAGAGAGTGCACATGTTTATTGACGGACTGGCTGAACCTTTATGTGGGCTAGTCAGATCTACTAGGCCTACTACATTGCAGGATGCAGTAGGGAGGACTAGGGACTTGCAAGACACTATGCCAAGGACGAGGGCTCCTTTCCCCCATAGACCAACGTTCCAGCAGAAGGGGAAGGACGTGAGAGCTCCACCCTCGAGAGGGAACCAGGCCCGAGGGCGACCTTTGGATGATGACACCCAGAGAGACTTGAGACGGAGGAAGCTTTGCTTCACTTGCCAGGAGCCATGGTTACCGGGTCATCAATGTGCCGGAGGGAAGGCACATTACATTGAGGTCTTCTCCGACAGTTAAGGGGAAGAGGCATATGAGGAGTTGGAGGGAGATGCCAACACCGATGCACCGGGAGGGGATCATCCACCACCACCTCCCCCAGCAGCAGTGGGAGCAGCGTTTGCACCCACAGGAGGAGTCCTTGCATCTTTGCGCGGAGTTCCCAAGTACTTAACATTGAGAGTTCGAGGGACAATTCAAGGGAAGCGTGTCTCGGTGTTGGTGGATAGCGGGGCCATGCACAACTTTATCGATGCCCAACAAGTACAGAGGAGGGGCATACAGATAGAGAGCTTTGATGGGTTCTCTGTGTTGATTCCAGGTGCATGGACTATGCACTGCATGCGATATGTTCTGGCATTAGCAGTGACGATGGGGAAATACACGGGGATAGTTCATTTTTTTGTGGTCGATATTCCGGATACCAACGTAGTGTTGGGTGTACAGTGGCTTATCACTCTTGGGAAGGTCACTATAGATTGGGAGACTCTGGAGATGGAGTGGACAGACAAGAAGAGTGGGAAGCATGTCATGATCAGAGGCATGCACACATATCCTCCATGGACAGTCTTTGCACATCGGATGGAGGCAGATTTCTGGAAGGGAGACATAGAGTGGGTAGTGGAGCTATGGATTTCAGAGGCAAGTGTCTCAGGTCAACCTGTGCACTCAGATGTGCAGACTATCCTAGACCGTTACTCCACGGTTTTTGGGGACATTCCACCAGGACAACCACCAGACTGGGGGTTTGAGCACACCATTGACCTGGAGCAGGGCATCCAGGCAGTGATTACCACTCCCTACAAGCACCCCAAAGCCTATAGGGATGAGATTTAGAAAGTCATACATGAGCTCTTAGTATTGGGACACATCAGGATCAACACTAGTCCCTTTGCTACTTCAGTGGCTCTGGTGAAGAAGAAGGACGACACACTGCGGATGTGCATAGATTACAGGTTGCTGAACAAGAAGACCATGAAGAACCGCTACCCCATCCCCACGATCGATGAGTTGAGGGGAGCGAAGTTCTTCTCCATGATCGATCTGAGGTCAAGGTATCATCAGATCAAGGTGAGGGACCAGGATGTCCCCAAGACTACATTTCACTGCAACTACGGCTATTTCGATTTTTGGTGATGCCCTTTGGGATGACCAACGCTCCAGCCACATTTCAGTCTTGTATGAACCACATATTTCGTGGTCAGTTGCGGAAGTTTGTGATGGTATTTTTCAATGACATTCTCATCTACAGCCACACATGGGAAGAACATTTGCAACACATTGAGGTTTTACTGTGTATCTTTGAGAAGCAGCATTTCTATGCCAAGTTGTCCAAGTGCGAGTTTGGGCTTACAGAGATGCTCTATTTGGGGCATATTATCGAAGTGGACGGAGTGAGAGTCCATGAGGAGAAGATCCAGGCCATCCAGGATTGGCCAGAACCGAAGAACGTGATGGAACTCCAGGGGTTTGTAGGCATCTGCACCTACTATTGGAAGTTCGTCAAAGGATTTTCACAACTTGCAGCACCCCTCACAGATCTCACCAAGAAGGGGACTTTCAACTGGACAGATGCTACATAGAGAGCTTTTGACAGGCTCAAGGAGGTGATGAGCAGTTGCCCGGTGTTGGCATTGGCCGATTTCACGCAGCCCTTTGTGCTGGAGTGTGATGCTTCAGGAGAAGGGATGGGTCCAGTATTAATGCAGGGGGTTAATCCTATAGCTTTCAAGAGTCGGAAGCTGCTGCCACATGAGAAACTGTACCCCATATATGACAAAGAGATGATGGCCATCATGCATGCGTTGGCCAACTTCAGGCAGTACTTGGTGGGGAACAGGTTTCGGGTGAGGACTCACCACAACAGTCTTCGATTCTTCCTTGAGCAGAAGCAGTTGCAGGAGAGACAGCGAAAATGGGTCAGCAAGATCCAAGCCTATGATTTTGACATCGAGTATGTTGAGGGGAAGAACAACGTGGTGGTAGATGCTTTATCACGAAGACCAACAGCGCTGTCCTTGATGAGTCTTGACGCAGATTGGAGGCCCCAGCTTTTGGTGGAATACTCCAAGGACCATTTTGCATGTGAGATATTAGATGGGTAGGTGATAGATGACCGGTACCAGGTGATGGATGAGGTCATCTATTATCGAGATCAGATCTTCTTGACAGGTAACTCCTAGCTCGGGGAGAAGATTTTGTATGCAGCCCATGACTCACCACTTTCAGGCCATCAGGGGTTCACTAAAACATACAGGGCCATCAAGGAGAGGTTCTCATGGAAGGGCCTCAAGGAGGACGTACTCCGACATGTCAGGGAGTGCATAGTCTGTCAGCAGAACAAGGGAGAGATGAACCACCCCACAGATTTGCTACAACTGCTTCCCATTCCAGAGGGGAAATGGTAAACCATGTCCATGGATTTCATCACTGGATTGCCCATGGTGCAGGGCAAGGACTTCATCTTCGTAGTTGTTGATCGACTGACGAAGTATGTTCATTTCTTCGCCATCTCAGCTCGGTACAATGCTTCACAGGTGGCTAAGTTATTTTCAGGGATGTTTTCAGACTCCGTGGTCTTCCAAATACCATAGTCAGTGACAGGGACAGTCGGTTCATGGGCAACTTTTGGCAGGAGTTATTCCATTTGGTGGGTACAAAGTTGACACCCAGCACCAGTTACCACCCACAAACGGATGGACAGACTGAGATAGTGAACAAGTGGCTGGAGGGCTACTTGAGAAATTATTTCACGGGGCAACAGAAGGCTTGGCTCTGCTGGCTTCATTTGGGGGAGTACTGTTACAACACGACATTCCACATGTCGATTGGTATGTCTCCATTTTATGCTTTATACAGTTAAAATGCTTTAAATTTTGTTGATGTGATGTTTGGAGCTAGCAAGGCCCCCAAGGCCAAGGATTGGATCTAAGAGAGCCAAGACATACTCCGGGCTCTCAAAGATAACATAGCTACACCACAGAACTAGCAAAAACTATATGCAGACAGAGGCTGCATGGAGAGGCAGTTTGAGGTGGATGATCTGGTTCACCTCCGTCTTTAGTCATACAAGCAATCCACGCTGAAGCAGAAAGGAGCTGAGAAGCTTAAGCCCTGCTTCTATGGACCATACAGGGTGATCAAGCATCTTGGGGAGGTAGCATATGAGCTGGAGCTGCCAGCCGAGAGCAGGATCCACAACATTTTTCACATCTCATGGCTGAAGAAGGCTTTGGGACAGCAAGTGACAGTCATTATGGAGCTTCCAACCACTGATGATGAGGGGCATTTGGTGCTGCAACCGGAGGCCATCTTGGACACCCAGGAGAGATATTTGAGGAGCAAGACTGTGAAGGAAAATCTGATCAGATGGAGAAACCTTCCAGATGAGGGTGCCACTTGGGAGGGGGAGAAAATCCTATAGCATCCATCTTTGCAATTGCTTGAGGAAAAGCAACATTTTAGCGGGGAGGAATGTAATATTCCAAATTAGCAGTCAGCTAATTGGAATATTAATTTTGTCAATTTTTGCGTTTTTCTAGTGTTAGCAGAAAATAAAATGGGTAAAAGTGACCCACAAATAAATTTTAAGATTAAATCACTTTCCTAAAGTACTCGGGCAGAGAGAAAATTTGAATCTCACACCATTGGAAGTGGTAAATCAATTCTAACGCATGAGATTGAGTCGTCTATCTGGATTGTGAATTGATTAATCTTGAAAATCAAACTTTCCATCACGCACTTTTTTTTTTAATGCTACCCTAAATTACACTGGTAAACGTGACCTATTAAATGAGTTACCGATCATACAGCATGGAATAAGTTAATTTTAAATGATAATTTTTAGAACAACACAGTTCCTAAATTGGTAATTTGCAGCGAGACAGTCATGAATCGTTTCCTACCGCAACGCTTATTTACTTAATTTAAACAGTGGAAAGTGCAAACTATAACACTTGTTTTCATATTTGAAGTGGCTATAATCATAAAAGTCGACTGTGAATACAGAAGGTCCAACATTGTTTGTAACTTGGCTCTGATACCATGTGTAAGGCCCTAATTTTCACATTTAACAATCATTAACAAAATTGATACTACACAATCCAGAGTGAAATTTTTGAAGCAAAATATATCAATTCACTATTGAATACTTATCTGGAACCGTGATTGAAAATGTTTCTGACCCGCCATGGTTCCCGCTCCCGTTACCAAACCGCCATTTTCCTCCCAGCCTATCTAGGGTCTACCTCTCCGGTCCCTAGATCCAGAAGACAAGTCTTCTGGCCTCCGTGCCCAAAACTCCAATAACAATCAAGATCACTCTATGACTCTGTTAGAAGTTAGAACTCACTGCTTTGGTCTCCCATAGTTAAAAATCCTCTGACAACATCCAGGTCAGTTTTCCCACCTCACTGACCCATGCCCATCAAGTTTCCCCCCCTTCTCCTTTTATATACAAATCCATTTTCAAGATATTTATTAAAATATCCTCTTTTAATAAATATCTCAGTCAAATCCCCTTTCAAGATATTTATTAAAATATCCTCCTTTTAAAAATATCTTAGATTTATATTAAAATATTATTATTTCATAAATATCTTGGATTTATTAAATATCATCATTAAATATCTTGGATTCCTAAAATATCTTGGATTTATTATTAAATATCATCATTTCATAAATATCTTGGATTCCTAAAATATCTTGGATTTTAAATATCATCATTTAATAAATCTCTTGGATTTTATTAAAATATCATATTTTATTTGCATAAGTCAATGCTTTTACTTTCCTTTGAACAATATATTAGTTATATTATGATAGTAGTAGGTATAACTTTTACCTCACAATACATTCATTATTTTCTGGCGAGTTAGGTATTTACTCAATACTTCAATAATTCACACATTACCCTACGCTGAGACTTTTCATAATTGATTAGTGCATATACTAGTGCAGTACACGTGATACATGCATATGTAGCTATCATATGCAGGTCTCATATGCATGTTAATATTTCTATGTTCCCTATAACTCGAGTTGGTCATTACAAGCCATCTTTGCTCAGCAAAAGATGTCGAACTGGTTCTCTTCTCCCTCTTCTGTTGCTGCCCCAGCAAAACTCAAATCTGGGTTTCTTAACGCTAGAAACCCTCCAAGGAACCACGCTCCCTCTAAAAAATGATTTCCCTCCTGGAAATCCTCTGCCAACTGATGTCGAATCAGTCCTCTCTGATCACTCTTTGTTGTTGATCAGCACTAGATCTAGACTTCTTGGCGAGAAGTCTTCTAAGGAACTGATTCCCTCTACTTTATCACATCCCCACTAGGCACTGTTCTGCACCGACGGAAACAATGCCCCACCAGCGACTCCCGAACAAAAATGAATTGCTCTTCCAGTCACGGCAACCAGAAACATGGAAGCTCAAACCTCTGCGTTGGCCCAACAAACATTGTGTTGCCTCTGCTGCAGCTACAATGTCACCCTAGTTGGCTGACGTAGGCTCTGGGTGAGCCCCTCTGGTGACTGCGTCACCCTTCCTTGCCTCTTCCTGGATCTGCGCTGTCACTCGGGACAGCTGCCTTTCTGCAGCAAAATTTTCTCTTTGTCTCTTCGCTGATGGCTTCAGCTCTACCTGATTTGCAATAGCTCTGATAACATGTGAAAATTTCGAAATCTTCTAAGCAGAAATCCTACTGCAGTAAATCTGATTTACTTCTCCTACTTGTTTGATTTAACTTAACAAGTTATTTTCTGAATAATTCATGAAAAAATCAAAGTAAATACACTGCAGCCTACACAATTATACAGATCAAGTACTGAAGAATAAGCAAAATATCCAGATAAAGGACACACGTATTTTTCGGACAAATGTCCCCGGAAAAACCCCATGTGGGAAAACCGGTGCAGCAGTTCTGAGGGTTTATATTGTTATGCAGATTTCTGAATACAATCTAGGGTGTCGACACCAGCTCACCCAACAGAGAATTTCCTTGGCAGAAGTACCTCTATCTGGAGACAGATATTTTGGCGAATCCAGCAACAAAATGACGAAACCCCAAGGTGATTGTGTTTTTCCCCGGTGCTGCGCAACGATGGTTGCAGCAAGCTCTGCGCTAGGACTGCGTCACCTCTCCTAGTGACTGCGTCACCCTCTTCGTGAGCCTTCTTGGCTCAGCAATCGATCTGTTGGATAGATGCCCGATCTGCCCCACAAAAACCCCAGCGCTGCTCCTGAAGTGACTGCATCACCCTCTCTGGCTCTTCGTCACTCCTGCGTGAGCCCTGCTGGCTCTGTGTCACCTTCTCAGAGCTGCGTTGTCCCTCCTAATGCCGATCTGCCTCTCTGTTATTGCATTCTCGGCCTTGGATGAACATCCCGCTGCCGAACTGCCCCTCACTGCACTGAATCACTTAGATCTGATCTTTGTTTGAGCACTGCTCCGTCAGAAGAATTCGATCTCATTGACTCATTGTGTATTTCCTCCAACTGACCCCAAGCCTTCCTTTAATACTTTTCCTGTTGATGAATCAACGGTCGTGATCTAATCTCTAATCGACGGCTAAGATTAGAAAAGACTTCATCCTCGTCACTTAGAACATTCTCACCCACATGTTTAAATTAATTTACTTTAATTATTTAATTTCTCTAAGTTAAGCTTAGGGTCCTTATTAAAATAATTAATTATTTGAATAACTTAAGCTCTAGGTGGAATTTCTCCAAACGATTTTTGGACCTTGGATATCTCATGTGTCCTAGCCTCTCCACAAAGTTTCGGAGCTAGAGCACATCCGATGCTACCCAAAAATCAACACGGCAAACAAGTTTGGTGGTCAGCATTTTTACAAAAGGTACAGGCCGCATGAATCAAGCTATGGGGGAGCCTTTCTTAGCGGAAAAAATTCATGTTCTGCTGTTTGTAATCTTTCCTCAATGGGCATTTAATTTCCCAGGATTGAAAGTCCTTGTATGCTGTGAAACTATATGTTAATGGACAGCAGATTTGAAGGGTATAAATTTTTTTGTGCATATATGAGATTGCCTATTTTCCAGCAATGCCATTTATTCTGTTATCTATAGATAATTAAATTCACAGCAAGTGATTTACTAGGTGATAAATTGCCAGTGGATGGGGTTAGTAAAATTAATAGTTTTGAAATCAGACAATTTAAATTGAGGCATTTTGTACAGCTTGATGAATGTTTATCTCGATTGGTCTAAACAAAACAAATTTAGCAAGGTTCAAGTGAAACATCTACTCTGAGAATCTAAAGTGTTACATAGAATTAATATGAACTAAGATAACCTGAAACAACATGCAAATATCTAGTTCTGAACTACAGCTCATTAGCATGAATTTCAGATATATGTGCATCGCTCTGAATTTCTTAAAGCTATTTTGTTTTCAGTTGATGCATATATATATATAGAAAGACATCTTGAATGGATCTACATGTTAAGGTGAACAAGAAGTAAAACCACTTAGAACAATACAATGCTTGCGTGCAACTAAATTGTCAATAGCTGAAGCAAACTTCAAAACCTTGATGCATCACCTGGTGAGGATTTCTTTCAATAATAGCTTGTTCTTTGAATTTCAGTTTGCATGAATGTAGTCTATTCCCTTTGATATGCATTACTCCATAATGATCACAATTGATTTTTCCTAGAATAAGATTGTAAAGTGTCGTTGTCACCTGCAAAAAGATATTACATCCAAAGACAATTAAGAGATAGGCTACACATCAGCATGCATGTAAACTTTTTCACATAATCTCAGGTCATGCCATCAGAATATTTTACATAAATACTACTTAAGGGGATCAACCTTACTCCACTGGAAAACTTCCCCATCATCAAATTCAAGAGTAAGAATTCCAACAGGATCTACTTGAATAGATCGTCCCCAAAATTTGCTTTTCAACGTACTATCACCCCAGAAAGCCCAGCCTCTCCCTCTGCAATGGCATGCTATAGTCATTGGGTGATGGCTGACCTGCCACAACAAAACTACTGTCAGTCCAGAGATTCTATCAATTTCTTAAGGCATAACATCACAAATATCAGGAAGGTAAGTACTGATATGATAAAAAAAATATCAAGGGTATGGTTAACTAGAATCTAGAACACAACTATGAATATGCAAATTGCAACTTCGAAGGTTGTGCACTGACATGAAGCAACACATGAAAGTCGTTGTGAGTCCTGACCAAAATAGCAGCGAAATGTGAGTGGTCAAATAATTCTTTGTATGACCTTCATTGTATTACAGATATAAGATATTTACGTAAGATCATGTCCTTTAGCATAGTTGTGTCTCTTAGGTACCATATATATATGGTTATCTTACTGAATGCATATGACTCAGTCACAGTAACCTCAGATTTATTAGTAATAATTCCAGTCCTTTTGGACACAAAAGACTTTAATCCATTTCTCATGAAAGCCTATCACATTCTGTGACTACTGCAAGGTACGTTGTGCATGATTGACCCTTGCAGGGCTGTGGCCTGTTGCTGCACAGACCAGGAGGCCTTGTGAAGAGGCAAAAGCTAGAGGGCACAATAACACTAGGGACAGAGGCCCACTGTCACCACAGCATAAGTCCACTTCTATTCTCGGATTTTCACCGATGGGAGGAGTCCCAATACTACTCACTTGTGATAAATGTCTTTGTTGTAGGTTTGAACTGAAGTAAGGTAGCTCATTCTATTGAAAGTTCAACAAAGGTGTGAGCCCTAGGAGAAGCTAGAAATACCTTCCACGAAAAACCCCTTTATAGCAAAGCTACACGAAACCTAGGGTTGAGAACTTGAGATAGAAGACGAGATATATGTAATATCCTAGGTTAATGTAGATGAGAGAAGAGGAATGAAAGATTTACTTCAACAAGTACCAAAATTTTGCCACAAAGAGTCCCCAAGTTGAAGGATTAGCCTAGTAGGGTTCCCTCTTGGTGTGAAAACTAGGGCTTTCAAATTTATGGATGAAATCTAGGTGGATGCCCACCAAATTTGGTGAGGAGGTAGTCGTACACCTTATATTGATGTTTAGGCTCCTAGATTGTTGAAAGAGTGCCCTCCTTGAATTTCTCACCAAGCCCTAGCTAGGCCCTCCTTATCCTTAAGAGGACAAAATATAGGTTAAAAGAGCAATAAATTTGAATTTTTGGTGACCACCAAGGAAATTTGACCAATTCCTAGATCCTTGGGAGATTTGGAGTCACGAATAATTGTGATATGGGCAATTCGCTCTTCAAGGAGACCTAAAGGAACAAACTTTCACCACCCCTTTAGATATTTAGACCTCTTAGACAGTTGTTAATGGAGTTTCAAAGATAAAATGGAATAATCCCTTAGGAACATTCATTCATTCATTATCAAATGAGTAACACATGCAAAAATTCCCAATAGTTACAATTTTAAACAATACTTCAACAATTAGGGCACATTAATAAGCATGAGACATTATTCCATGCATTAAACATTAATAAAATCAGAATTTCACCATGTAAAAGCACTTACAAGATAGCAAAGAATATATCCATCCATAACAAAGCCATTTAGAAACTCCAAAAAGAAGACGAATGATCCACACATCAAAATGCATCTATAATCACCAAAAATCCTCCATGAACTGCAGGTCTGAATTTACCAATAGCCGAAAATCCAAAGAGTGATGGTTTGAGATGAGACTACGTCTCATCTATTTATACAAGTTCTATCAATTCGAACTCCTAATGAGCAAGCCCCCAAAATGTCAAAATAATGTGACAAAACATTGGTTACAAGCCAACCAAGATAGTTTAACAATTAATCATGATCTTATCTCTCTTTCTAGCCCACGTAGGGAAGATGTCATCTATACGGAGTGCTCTCCAAGGCTAGCATTGAGGCCTCTTGTGCTATAATTTTGGTAAAATGCCTCTAAAATCATGATGAAGAGGATCATCTCTTCATTCTGTTGGAAAACATCTCTGGGACCCCTATTTTGGGGTTGGGGATCCAAAATGGGTCTCATGGGTCTCCAAGTATCTCAAAATCATGTCAATGCTCCGTCGATGAGGGCTCAAGGATGACACATGCCCTCCCATGTCTCCCTAGGAAAGACACAACCTCTTCTAGGACTTGGATCAGTTGCCAAGTGTCAACTGCAATGTGTAGTCGGTTGGGGCATCGTGGTCCAAGTGCATCATCTCTCGAATAACTAGGGCACGAACAAGCTATTAATGGTGTTGAAGAAACCCATGGTGTGGCAATCAATGCTTTGCATAAATGGAGGCCCATGGCTCTCAACGCTCACCCTACAAAATGCCATCATGATCCTCTGGAGGGCTTGGATCCCGTATAGGGAGGCCAAGTACAAGATGAAAACTCACCTGCAATCCTGTATAAGATCCAATGTGTCTCCATACCTTTAGAAACAATAATTCATAAGATTAATTGAGTAAATAAGCTTGTTAATCAAGGGAAGAAATGGGATTTCATAGTAGGATTCCCTTCCAAATTTTAGGCTTTGAGCATATAATGGTGTTACCTCCCTCGGTAGGAGTGGCTAATAAACAACCCTGTTAGGTGTTCCCAACCCCTAAAGGGAAGGACATGTCCAAGGTACATCCTTTAATTAGTAGGTGTCATGTGGAGAATGATGAGGTGGATAGGGACATAGGGGTCTCAAGGACAAATGTCATGGACTCAATGTAATATTCCTGCTTAGCAATTCTGCTAAGTGGAATATTATTTTTTTCCAATTTTGATATTATTACAGTTTTGACATTGGGGATGTGGGTTTGGGGGCCCACAATTAGACTTAGGCAGCTATAGGCCTCAAAACATTAAACTGAGGCCAAATATTTGTAGAAATTTTGACACAACCCCGTTTTTCAGTTTCTCCTTATTACTCCCATGTAGTTAAATGCTCATTCTCATAACCATTCATTCAACAAGCTGGAAATAATAAATATTTTCTGAAAACACAAATTCTGGAAATTTCACAGTGCTGAAAATGCAGAAATAAAAATTCAGAAAATAAATCAAACACACACACAGAAAATACATGCTAATTTTTGGTCAATATGACCCTGGAAAAACCCCCTACAACTCTTGGGGAAAACCAATTCGAAAGCTCTTCTTTATTTCTAGAAAATGGTTTTACAGTGAGAGAGAAATACTCAGAAAATTTCAGCAACCAAACAAATACAACTTATCTCGTTTTCCGTGCTTAACCACCGCCTCAAAAAATGTGCAAACAGCAAAACAAGAACAGTAATAAATGATGTATGGACTTCCTTGTTTTTTGTGCCCAGAAACACAGCAATAAATGTTGTTGTACAACCTCGATTTGCATGCAGAGCAGCAATGAATGTTGTTGTACGGCCTCCTCTAACTGCATGCTGAGGGACAACAATAAATGTTGTACGAAATCTACCTCATTTTCTGAGCACATGTACAGCAGCAAACTGTATACTCTGCCTCGAAAACTGTGCCACAAAATAGTAAACCCTCACCTCAAAATCTGTGCCAAAATGTTGTACGGTTGCCTAGGAATACGTGCCCAAATTGTTGTATGAAATCTGCCTTAGAAAACGAGCCCAAACTGCCTTGAACTATGTGCCAATCCTTGTACAGATTTGTTGAATGTTGCCTCGATATGCGTGCCAAGGTTCTGCTCTCCTTCACCTCACTGCTCAAAAATCTCCTTTGCTCTCTTCTTCTCCTTCTCTCAATCTGCTCATGAAAAACTTAATGATCTTTTCCCTCTTTTCCTCCTTTAACCTAATCCTAAGTGACTTTTGGGGAATCCCTAAATCCAATGGCTGAGATAGCTTTAGATCTAGGGCTGAAATTAAATGTGCATTTAAATCTCACTTTCTATTTTTTAATTCACCCCACTTTAATAAAGACCCTCTTAGTCATTTATTTCCAAAGTCACTTTTCACTTTCTAATTTCACATTGACTTTATTAAAGTCACTTTAAAATTAGACTTAGTAAATTAATCACTTAAAGTCACTTTTAAATTAGATTTGACTTTATAACTTATAAAGTCACTTTAGGAGGAAAAGTGAAATACATTTGGACACTTTTCCCTAGGCTAAAGATCAAAGCCTTAGGGAACCACCTGTCCTCCGGTAACCAAATTTCAACACTCCCTCTTACCGAGGAAGGTGTTCCTCACCACACCCATCTTGTCTCTGAAGTAGACATGCTTGCCCCATGGTAAGACTTTGGTAAATATATCTGCTACCTGCTCATCTGTGGGAATATACTCAAGCTTCACAGCTCCCTTCTGAACATAGTCTCTGATGACATGATATATGATGCCGATATGCTTTGACCTGTCATGAAATACTGGATTCTCTGTGAGTTTAATGTAACTCTGATTATCACAGTAAACCACTGAAGGTCCCAACAGCTGACCATATAAGCCAAACAACATATTATGAAGCCATATGGCCTCACAACTAGCTAAACTGGCTGCCATATACTCTGCTTCCGCTGAACTCAATGCTACTGACCGCTGCTTTCGACTGAACCACAACACCACTACCCAACCCAACCCAAAACAGCACCCTGAAGTGCTCTTCCTATCAGAAGCACAACCTGCCCAATCAGAATCAGTGTAACCTGCCAATCTCACTCCATCTCCCTGCCTATAATCCAGACCACACTCCACTATCCCCTGCAAATACCGCAAAATGTGTTTTGCAGCAACCCATTGCACCCTCCTGGGCTTACACATGAACTCGCTCGTCGTGTTGACTGCAAAACATATATCTCGTCTAGTGTTGACCAAATATATCAAGGAACCAATCAGTTGTCTATACAATGTGGGATCCACCAACTCGGAATCTGAAGCGTGAAGCTTCTTCCAGTTAGTGATCATAGGTGTCAACATGGGTCTACAATCCTCCATGTGAAATCTACTAAGGATGTCTACAATATACTTCCCCTGTCACAGGAAGAAATGCCCCTCCTCCTGCCACACCTCCAAACCCAAAAAGTAATGCATCAAGCCAGTGTCCTTCATCTCGAACTCCGAGGCAAGATCTCTCTTGCAACCCTCTATGAGTCTCTCTGCACCCGTAATGACCAAGTCATCCACATACAGCACCATAATGTGAGGCTCCTCACCTATCACAATAAAGTATAAGTTTGGATCTGCATCACTCTTTGTGAAACCCATCTCCTGCAAGTACGTATCAATCCTGGAGTACTAAGCTCTAGGAGCTTGCTTCAGGCCATAAAGTGCCTTCTTCAGTCTGCATACATGGGACTCCTTCCCATGCACCTCAAAGCCCTGTGGCTGCTCAATGTACACCTCCTCCTATATGAAGCCATTGAGAAATGTTGTCTTCACATCCATCTGGTGGATCTTCCAACCCATCTCTACTGCTATCGATATAGTGGAGCGAATGGAAGCATATCGAGCCACGAGAGCGAAGGTCTCCTCATAGTCTACTCCCTCTACCTGGGAGAACCCTCTAGCCACAATCCTTGCCTTGAACTTCTCGATGCTGCCATCTGCAGCGTGCTTTACCTTGTAAAGCCATCTGGAAGTAACCACGGATTTTCCCTCAGGCCTCGGCACCACCTCCCAAACATCATTCTTCATGATAGAAGAATACTCCTCTTGCATGGCCTCTCTCCAGACCTGCTGGCTAGCTCCCTCCTCATAGCTAGAAGGCTCAGATTCAACGATGTTGGCAACCATTACCATATAGCTACAGAACCGCTCAGGTGGTCTGCTCTCTCTAACCGGTCTCTTCGGCCCAGCAACAGATGTGGCCTCTCTCAAGGTATCCTGAAGCCACTTGGGCTTCCTCTTCCCTGAGCACACTTCTCCCACCAGAGAGTGAAACTCCTCATCCTCATTAGAAGACTAAACCCCTGAATGTCTATCTGTTGCCCTCCTACCTGAACCTGTACCTGTAGATGCTAAAGTACCGTTTGAATTTTCCATCAGTGGACTACCTAGTGAACTGCTCTGTGAACTGCTCTGCATGCTGCCCGAAGCACCACCCCTTTAACTCTGCAAGCCACTGCTCACTGATGGACCTGACACCGTAATCGATGTACCTCCTGATCCCTGTCCACTGGATCCCTGTGACTGACTCAGTTGCTCCTGAGGGTCTGGCTGATCAAGATAATCTAACTCTCGTGACCTCCTGAAAGCCCTGTCCTCCTCAAACTTCACATCCCGCCTGACAACAACTCTCCTCTGTGCAGGAATATAAATCTGAAAGGCTTTCGAGGTCTCACTGTAGCCCACAAAGATACCCTTCTCTGCGGTGGGCTCTAGCTTGGTCCTCTTCTCCTTGGGTATGTAGGAGTAAGCAATACACCCAAAGATACAAAAATGAACAACATCAAGCTTCTTCCCAGAAAAAACCTCCTCCGGAGTCACATGCCCCAAGGCACGATGTGGACTCCTATTCTACAAATAAACAGCAGTGTTGCAGGCCTCTGCCCACAAAAACAATGGTAACCCTTGATCATGTAGCATGGCTTTGGCAGCCCCAACGATGGATATGTTCTTCCTCTATGCAACCCCGTTCTGCTGGGGGTTGTAAGGAACTGTGAACTCCCTCCTGTGCCGCACAATAATCAACAAATTCACCAAAGGTGTACTCCCCTCCATTGTCCAACCTAACGAACTTGATCTTCCGACCTGTCCGAGTCTCCACAAGAGCTCTGAACTCCTAAAACCGCTTGAAGACCTCACTCTTGGTCTTCAAGAAATAAATCCAGGTCCTCCTGGAGTGATCATAAATGAATAAAACATAATACCATATCCACTCAAGGAAACATGAGACATCCGACCGCTTACATCGGTATGAATCAAATTAAGAATCCAAATCGATCTGTTGTCACCGCTGGGAAAAGGGGATTTGGCAAACTTCCCCATAGCACATCCTCTGCATATATCAATGTGATCAGAACTAAAATCTGGCACACCTATAGTGATCTCCCGCAATGTCCTCAAGGCCCCATGATACATGTGCCCCATCCTGCAGTGCCAAATCTCGCACAGCTCTAAACTGCTAGCTCTGTTGCCAGTACTACTGCTCAATGCCAAAAGGGGTTGAAACGCAAACTTGTACACCTTGGCATGGCGTACACCAATCACTCTAGCTGAATCAACTGGAGCGCCCTTGGGATATATAAGCACTTGTTCTCTCCTAAACAATATCTCATACCCTCTGTCCTCCAATGCTGAGACGGATATGAAGTTCTTCCTCATCCCTGGCACATATAGAAGTTCCGACACTTTCAAGAGAGGTTTGGGTTCCCTATCAAATGTCAATGTCCCCACACCGACTGCTCTAACAATGTTGTATTCTCCGACTACTACCTCTATATCAGTGCCACTCTCTGAAAGCTCTGAGAAGTACTCACGGACTCCTGTCATGTGACGTGAAGCCCCACTGTCAACATACCAAATACCTAAAGATGCTCCTCTAGTGGAGGGAAATGCACACTCCCTCTCAACCTCTGTGGCAGGTGATCCTGCACTAGTGGTCTCACAAGCAATGAACCCAAACTCCCGGTCAAAGCTCTCCAAAAAGTCCTCTATCTCTACTAATGCTGCCATGGTCTTGTCCTTTCCTTTCTTCTTCTTCTCCGGACACACAACTGCATAGTGTCCCATCTTCTGACAATTATAACACTTCACCTTGGAATAGTCCTTCTGCGTGTTCACCTGCTTACCTTTACCTTTGCCTTTGCCCCCACCACCACTTGTGGAAGCTTTCTTCTTTCCCTTGCCTTCCTACTAACAGTGCTGCATTGTCATCCTCCTCAACTGGTTTGGCTGCCCCAAGCTGGTTCTCTCTGATTTCATTCTGTATGCAATCATCCCACAACCTCTCCCAAATGGGAAGGGTCTCCCGTACAACAATCCCATCAGCAAAATTCAGCCATGTACTGGGAAGGCCATTCACTGTAATCCACACCAACTCAGAGGGTAGAATGACCTCTCCAACTGCTGCCAACACATCTCTCACATTAGTGGTCTTTGTGAGGTATGCAGTAACACTATCAGTCTTTGTCATCTTAATGGCCTTCAGCTTCTCCCTTAGGACCATTTTTCTGTTCTCATTGGTACTCTAGTAGAGATTGGTCAAGGCTGCCCACATCTCATGAGCAAGTCTCTTTCCTTTCACATGAGGAATGCAATGGTCTTTAATACCATCCAGAATCAGTATCTTACCCTTGTTATTCTTCTTATTAAAGTCTGCCAATTGAACAGGGTCAGCAGGCACATTTACAGGTTGTTGTTGGGTATGCACCATTATACCCCAGACTTCTGCCTCCTCAAAGATGCTCTGCATTCTTTCCTTCCATGTACTGTAGTTGCTATGCCCATCGAACCTATCCTAGACATGCTTGCTGTCCTAATAAACTGAAAATTTCACTGCTGTGGTAAAGGTTCAGTTTTCTGTGTGTAAAATCAGCTTGCTGTAATTTTTCTCTTTGCTGTCCCAAACTACACTTTTCAACAAACTAGCTCTGATACCATGTAGAAATTTTGACCCAACCCCCGTTTTCAGTTTCTCCTTATTACTCCCATGTAGTTAAATGCTCATTCCCATAGCCATTCATTCAACAAGCTGGAAATAATAAATATTTTCTGAAAACACAAATTCTGGAAATTTCACAGTGCTGAAAATGCAGAAATAAAAACTCAGAAAATAAATCAACCACACATACATAAAATGACACGCTGATTTTTGGTCAATATGACCCTGGAAAAACCCCCTACAACTCTTGGGGAAAACCAATTCGAAAGCTCTTCTTTATTTCTGGAAAATGCTTTTATAGTGAGAGAGAAATACTCAGAAAATTTCAGCAACCAAACAAATACAACTTATCTCGTTTTTCGTCCTTAACCACTGCCTCGAAAAATGTGCAAATAGCAAAACAGGAACAACAATAAATGTTGTACGGACTTCCTTATTTTCCGTGCCCAGAAACACAGCAATAAATGTTCTTGTACGGCCTCCTCGATTTGCGTGCAGAGCAGCGATAAACACTAATGTACGGCCTCCTCTAACTGTGTGCTAAGGGATAGCAATAAATTTTGTATAGAATCTGCCTCATTTTCTGTGCACAGGTACATCAGCAAATTGTATGGTCTGCCTCAAAAACTGTGCCACAAAACAGGAAACCCTCACCTCAAAATCTGTGCCAGAATGTTGTACAGCTGCCTAGGAATACGTGCCCAAACTGCTATACGAAATTTTCCTTGGAAAACGTGCCCAAACTACTATACAAAATCTGCCTTGGAAAACATGCCCAAACTACCTTGAACTGTGTGCCAATCCTTGTACGGATTTGTTGAATGTTGTCTCGGTATGCGTGCCAAGGTTCTACTCTCCTTCACCTCACTGCTCAAAAATCTCCTTTGTTCTCTTCTTCTCCTTCTCTCAATCTGCTCATGAAAGACTAAATGATATTTTCCCTCTTTTCCTCCTTTAACCTAACCCTAAGTGACTTTTGGGGAATCCCTAAATCTAATTGCTGAGATAGCTTTAGATCTAGGGTTCAGATTAAATGTGCATTTAAATCTCACTTTCTATTTTTTAATTCACCCCACTTTAATAAAGACTTAATAATTAATTGAGTTTTTTCCTCCAATTTTACTCCAAAGCCGGAGTACAGCTTGATGGTGAGGCCTTAGGTGAGTCCTAGTGTCTAACGTCAATGTCTATTACCATACTAGATCACACAAAAAAAATCGTGGAATTTGGTTAGGTCTAGGTAGTGATTTTTTAATTTTTTAGATTTCCCGCAAGTTGAAAATTGCAATAAAAATTGTAATAGGATTGTAATAAGTGTTGTCTAGAGAAGTTGTATGGGGTATGAGTAATCAAAAATAGTATTACACCTCTCACCCTCAACTTTCTACTATGATGCACTTTGAGGGTGTAATATCCCCAAAGGGAAATAACCAGTAATAAACAGAAATATGCCAGACAGATATAGAAAATACAATGCTGAACCAGATCATGGAACCAATACACATAGAATACCAGAAAACTGAGCCATTTTATTAATCTGAAAGTACATAGAGAGGAGTATAAGAAAATCAGAATAAGTGCACCTATCCTTGCCCTAGGCAAGTGGAGGCCCTCTCAGACAAATAATGGCTGCAACAAGGACAGCGTCCTAGCTGGCTGAAGACTACTCTGAAGACTGAAGCTGGACTGCACTGGAACTATGAGCTGAAAACTGATATCAAACCCTCACCAATGAAAACGCTGTCTCTGCTAGTGACAGCGCTGAAACAGATGTGGTGCTGGTCACCAAACTCTCCAGATGATAAGCTCAGCTCCTCAAGGCCAAAAACGTTGTCAAGCCCTGCTCACATGAACCTGCTCCCTAAATCAGCGTCCTCCCAAATGGATCAGCGTCCTATATGCTCAGATCTGCTGGATCTGAAGCCTGCAATCTAGATCTGTGTCCTGTCCTCCCAAATCTGCGTCCTCCTATATCAGATCTACTGCTCTTTCCTCAGATCTATGCTAGATCTGACAATATCTCTTCAGATTTGCAACCTCCAAGGCTGGATCTAATGTTATCTCTTCAGATCTAGGCTGGATCTGCCAATATCTCCTCAGATCTGTAATCTCTCAAGCTGGATCTAATACTATCCCTCCACACCCGCCCCTGGCCGCAATCCGGCATCCGCAACACCGGCCGCATCCACAACTCTGGCGGCCGGGATCTAACAACAGCCCGCACCGCGTCCTCCTCTTCCCGCCGGGAACAACCGTCCTCACTCCCGTAACGGGACCCCGCGTCCTTCCTCCTCCCAGGCCAACCTCTCCTCGCTTCCTCGAACCCTTCAACGTCCCCCCGGGCCCGGCCACTCTCACTCTAGGGTCGAATCGCGTCTTTCCTTGGAATGGGCCGCTCCTCTTCTTCCCGCACCGCGCGTGTACCGTCAGTGAGGCTTCTTCCTCTCCATCTCTCCCGCCGTGCGCGCCAAGTCCCACCGAAAAAACCGAAAGGTGCTGATTTTAAAATAACTCGTACTAGGGCGGGCACTCGAAGTCCCCCGAAGCTAAGGGTGAAACCAGAAAACCTTACCAGGGCCGGCACTCGAAGTCCCCCGAGGCCAAGGGTGAGATCTCCGACCGGAGACACCCTGCTGTACCGCCAAAATGAAGGCCGTTGCACCGACTAAACAACCTAGGCAGTCAAGGCACAGTCTAGCTCTCAATATCACGATCAAATAAAGCAAACCAAAGCGAGGTGAGAACCCCTCCTTTTATAATGCCAAACTCCCTCCAAAACTTAACTGCGTCCTTACTCTCCTTTGACCTGCGCAGTTCACCTTGGGTTAGCCTGATGCCTCCCCATCACACTCATGTGGACCCCCAAGGCCCCCTCTCTAAGTTATAACGTCAAGCAACTAGGAAAAGAACACTTTATTTATAAAGTGAGATGACTAAAGTGAGGTGACCCCTCTTATTTCACACTTTATTTATTATTTCTAGCTAAAGCGGCAAAATAAATCAAAAATGAAATATTCCAATTAGCAAAGCTAATTGGGAATATTACAGTCTCCCCCGGCAAAACGTTGCTTGTCCTCAAGCAACTGAAGGGATGGATGTTGTAAGATCCTCTCATCCTCCCAAGTGGCATCCTCATCCGGCAAATTCTTCCATCTCACCAAGAACTCTCTGATCTTCCTGCTACGCAGCTGTCTCTCCCTGGTGTCAATAATGGCCTCCGGCTGTAACACCAAGTGCCCCTCATCATCTGTAGGCGGTAGCTCCCCGGTGACTGTCACATGCTGACCCAAAGCCTTCTTCAGGCATGATACATGGAAGATGTTATGAATCCGACTGCCTTGGGGCAGTTCCAACTCATATGCAACCTGCCCGATCCTGCGTATCACCCTGCATGGTCCATAAAAACGAGGCTTTAGCTTCTCTGCCCCCTTCTGTTTGAGCGAAGACTGTCGGTATGGCTGTAACCGTAGGTAGACTAGGTCCCCTACCTCAAAGTGTCTCTCCACCCGACCCTTATCAGCATACAACTTCTGCTGATTCTGTGCTGTGGCTATGTTGCCTTGAGAGTCCGGAGGATATCTTGGCTCTCTTGGATCCATAACTTGGCTCGCGGAGCCCTGCTAACACCAAACATCATGTCCACAAAAGATAGGGAATGATATCCATATAACGCATAGAAAGGTGTCATACCGATAGACATATGGTGGGTTGTGTTGTAGCAGTACTCGCCCAGATGTAGCCATTTCAGCCACGCTCTCTGCTGCCCGCTGACGTAGTTACGCAAGTAGCCCTCTAGCCACTTGTTAACTATCTCCGTCTGCCCGTCCGTCTGGGGATGATAACTAGTGCTCGGTGTCAACTCGGTCCCCACTAGTCGAAAGAGCTCCTGCCAAAATCCACCCATAAAACGGCTGTCCCTGTCACTAACAATGGTCTTGGGTAGACCATGCAATCTGAAAACCTCCCGGAAAAACAACTCTGCCACCTGTGCCGCTGTATGATGCGCCGAAATGGCGAAAAAATGAGCATACTTCGTTAGCCGGTCAACTACTACGAAGATGCAGTCCTTGCCCTGTACTGTGGGCAACCCCGTGATGGGGTCCATCGAAATACTTTCCCACTTCCCCTCCGGAATGGGAAGCGGCTGCAACAACCCCGCAGGATGGCTCATCTCTCCCTTGTTCCGCTGGCAAACCTCGCACTCCCTGACATGCTGGAGTACGTCCTCCTTGAGGCCCTTCCATGCAAATCTCTCCCGGATGACCCTGTACATCTTGGTGAACCCCTGATGGCCCGCCAATGGTGAATCATGTGAAGCCTGGAGTATCTTCTCCTTGAGCTGAGACCCCTCAGTCAAGAAGATCCTGTCCCTGTAATAGATGACCTCATCGGCCACCCTATATCTGCTATCTGCTACCTGTCCATCCAGCACCTCGCATGCGAATCTATCTTTGGAGTACTCGACCAGTAGTCGAGCCTTCCAGTCAGCGTCCAAGCTCATGAGTGATAACGTGGCTGGTCTACGGGAAAGGGCATCAGCTACCACGTTATTTTTCCCCTTGACATACTCTATGTCAAAGTCGTAAGCCTGGATCTTGCTGATCCACTTCTGCTGCCTCTCCTGCAACTGCTTCTGCTCCAGAAAGTACCTCAGACTGTTATGATCTGTCCTCACCCTGAATCTGCCACCTACCAGGTACTGTCGAAATTTGGCCAATGCATGCATGATGGCCAGCATCTCCTTGTCATATATGGGATATAGCCTCTCGTGTGGAAGGAGCTTCCGGCTCTCGAATGCAATCGGATGACCCTCCTGCATCAAAACTGCTCCAATCCCCTCTCCCGATGCATCGCACTCTAGGACAAAGGGCTGCGTAAAATCTGGCAATGCTAACACGGGACAACTGCTCATCACCTCCTTGAGCTTATCAAAAGCTCGCTGTGCTGTATCCGACCAACTGAATGCCCCCTTCCTTGTCAGCTCCGTGAGGGGTGCAGCAAGCTGAGAGAAGCCCTTGACGAACTTCCTGTAGTAGGTGCAGATACCAATGAACCCTCGAAGTTCTGTTACATTCCGTGGCTCTGGCCAGTCCCTGATAGCCCGGATCTTTTCCTCGTGGACTCTCACCCCGTCCACTCCTATAATGTGTCCCAGATACAGCATCTCCGTCAATCCAAACTCACACTTGGAGAGCTTGGCAAAGAATTGCTGCTCCTCCAAAATGTGCAAGACCGTCTCAATGTGCTGGAGATGCTCCTCCCAAGTCCTGCTGTATATAAGGATATCATCAAAGAAAACCAGTACAAACTTTCTCAGATGATCCCTGAAAATGTGGTTCATACAAGACTGAAAGTTGGCTGGTGCATTGGTCAACCCGAATGGCATGACCAAAAACTCAAAGTGCCCATAATGACACCTGAAAGCAGTCTTGGGAATGTCCTGTTCCCTCATGCGTATCTGATGGTACCCGGATCTCAAATCAATTTTTGAGAAGAATCGTGCTCCTCTCAACTCATCCATCAGCTCGTCGATCCTGGGAATGGGGTACCTGTTCTTCAGGGTCTTCTTGTTCAGAGCCCTGTAATCAATGCACATGCGTAATGTGCCGTCCTTCTTCTTCACCAGCACTACTGAAGAAGCGAAAGGACTGGTGCTGGGTCGAATGTGCCCAAGGGCCAGCAGCTCCTGAATGGCCCGTTCTATCTCGTCTCGATAGGCTTTGGGATGCCTATACGGTGTGGTGATCACCGCCTGTATCCCCTGCTCCAGCTCGATCGTGTGCTCAAACCCCCGATCCGGCGGCTGTCCCGGCGGAATGTCTCCAAAAACTACTGCATATCTGTCGAGAATAGTCTGTAGATCAGGGTGCACCGTCCGTCCTGTATCTACTGCCTCCGAAGCCCGCAACTCTACTGCCCACTCTATATATCCCTTGCGGAATGTCGCCTCCATGCTGTGTGCCGATACTGTCTGGGGTGGATATGTGTTCTGCCCTCGTATCTTCTCATGCTTCCCCGTCTTGGGATCATCCCACTCCATCTCTAAGGCCTTCCAATCCGTCGTGACCTTCCCCAGAGTAATCAGCCACTGGACCCCCAATATCACATTGGTGTCCGGGATGTCCACCACAAAGAAGTGATCGGTCAATGTATAGGTGCCCATCGTCACTGATAACTCTGGTACATATCGAGCACATGCCATGGTCTGATCTCCTGGTACCAAAACGGAAAACCCATCAAAGCCCTCCGTCGGTATGCCTCTCCGTGCGACCATCTGAGCATCAATGAAGTTGTGGGTGGCCCCACTGTCGACTAAGACCGAAACCCGCTGTCCGCGCACTGTCCCTCGTACGCGCAATGTCAGATACTTGGGGACTCCTCGCAATGCTGCTAGAGCTCCCCCAGTAGGTGCGAATGATGCCCCACCTGCATCGGGTGGTGGAGGTGGTAAGGTACTCTGCGCTGCATAACATCCTCCTGCCTCCTCATCATCCACCTCATCCTCTTCCCCGCTGCTCTCGGAGAAGACCTCTATGAAATGTGCCTTCCCTGCCGTACATTTGTGCCCCGGTGCCCACGGCTCCTGGCAGGTGAAGCATAACCGCTTCCGTCTCAGCTCTCTCCTGGCCTCATCATCAAACTGTCCTCGTCCTGGATTCGCCTTGGGAGGCGGAACCCTCGTGTCCTTACCCTTAGGCTGGAAAGCCTGTCTCTGGGGATAAAGTGGCCGAGTCCTAGGCAAGACATCTTGTAGGTCACGAGCCCTACTGATAGCATCCTGTAGTGTAGCCGGTTTGTTTGACCGGACTAGGCCACGAAGTGGCTCTGACAGCCCCTCCACAAGCATATAGACCATCCGAGCTGTCGATAAGTCAGGTACCATCACTGAAACCCTCAAGAAGTCTGAGATGTATGCCTCTGCACTCCCCGTCTGTTTGAGCTTGGTTAGCTCAAAGAAATGCTGCTCCGGATCCTTCCTGTCAAAACGCTCCACCACTCTCCTGGTGAACTCAGCATATGTCGTCACTGTGGAATGTCCCAGTGTCGCCATCCCATGAAACCACCAATCCTGGGCCTCACCCTCTAAATGCAATGCAGCCATCTTAATGGCCTCCGTCTCTGGCATCTGGTTAAGCTGAAAATAGATGTCCAGCTTCTCCACCCAGGACTTTGCCGTAGTCTTCTGCGAACCATCAAACATCGGCAAATGGAATTTACTCGCTACACGGTGACTATCACGGTGGGATCCACGTCCCTTGTGTTGGTCCTGCTCATGGGCTTTGCCGCCACATCGGAACTGGAAATAGCGATCTAAGGGAAAAGCATCCATGAACGCCTGTCCTAGGCCCTGCCATTCTGCAAAAACGGCTGCATATTGAGCTGGACCCCCATCTCTTGGCGCTGTTGACCCCTCTTCCTCTACCGGGAAGGTAGGCATGGTGGGTCGCGTGGGTGCTGGATTGACCCTCTGTGCACCACCCCGCACTCCTGTCTCTGCGTCTTCGAATGTGGGCATATAGGGTCTCTGCGCTGTCACAATAGGAATAACATCTGGTATGTAGCGAGACACGCCCGATCCTTCTCCCACCTGGAGAACCCTAGGGGGTTCTCTCTGTGCTACCTCTACAGCTGCAATCCTCTTGGTTACATCCTGTACGTGATGGATGAGTGCATCCAACTTCTCAGCTATGTCTGCCATCGGATTCCGCTGCTCTGTCTCTGGATCTGTTTCAGGTGGCTCCTGATCAGAATCACTTCCCCCGAAGAGACTCTTCCGATGGATGTAGGGGTTATCCCTAGTCGTCATAGACTGCTAGCGCCACAGGCTGAGCCAGATCTATGCTCCGATACCACTGTAATATCCCCAAAGGGAAATAACCAGTAATAAACAGAAATATGCCAGACAGATATAGAAAATACAATGCTGAACCAGATCATGGAACCAATACACATAGAATACCAGAAAACTGAGCCATTTTATTAATCTGAAAGTACATAGAGAGGAGTACAAGAAAATCAGAATAAGTGCACCTATCCTTGCCCTAGGCAAGTGGAGGCCCTCTCAGACAGATAATGGCTGCAACAAGGACAGCGTCCTAGAGAACTACTACGAAGGCGGGCCGGTACGGAACTATGGTAGCCGATATCAAACCACTCACCAATGGCTTGTCTCTGCCCTGGTAGCCCGGCCTTTGGCTGAATGTGGTGCTGGTCACCAAACTCTCCAGATGATAAGTTCAGCTCCTCAAGGCCAAAAGCGCTGTCAAGCCCTGCTCACATGAACCTGTTCACTAGATCAGCGTCCTCCCAAATGGATCAGCGTCCTATATGCTCAGATCTGCTGGATCTGAAGCCTGCAATCTAGATCTGTGTCCTGTCCTCCCAGATCTGCGTCCTCCTATATCAGATCTACTGCTCTCTCCTCAGATCTGACAATATCTCTTCAGATCTGCAACCTCCGAGGCTGGATCTGATGTTATCTCTTCAGATCTAGGCTGGATCTGCCAATATCTCCTCGAATCACATGACTCCTCTCCGTGGATCCTAATACTGTCCCTCCCGAGATCTACCCCCGCTACGGGGCAGATGCGCGTCTCACTTTGGGGTCTCACAATCTCCAAAGTACAGATCTATCGATATGCCTCCGGATACGCGTCCTCCTCTTCCTGACGGAACAGCGTCCTCACTGTCTCCCCGGGCGAGTGCGTCCTTCCTCACTCACGAACGGCGTTCTCCCCCGCCTACGAGCGTGGACGTATACACCCCTGGAGAACAGTCACTCACTCTAGGGGCAGATACGCGTCCTCTTTCCCCTTGGAACAGCGTCCTCTTCTTCCCAGATCTGCGCAGCCACAAGAGGGCTTCTTCCTCTCCGATTCTCCTGCTGAAAAGTGCTACCAAGTCCCACTGAAACTGAAAGGTGTTACTCAGAAAATAACCTTACTAGGGCGGGCACTCGAAGTCCCCCGAAGCTAAGGGTGAAAACAGAAATAACCTTACCAGGGCAGGCACTCGAAGTCCCCCGAGGCTAAGGGTGAGATCTCCGACCGGAGACACTCGGTTGCACTAAACAGTGATGCAGACCGACTAAACAACCGGCGTGCTGAAGCAGACAGAAGTCTAGCTCTCAATATCAATATAGAATAATGCCTCCCCAAATGAGGTGAGAACCCCTCCTTTTATAATGCCAAACTCCCTCCAAAACTTAACTGCGTCCTTACTCTCCTTTGACCTGCGCAGTTCACCTTGGGTTAGCCTGATGCCTCCCCATCATACTCGTGTGGACCCCCAAGGCCCCCTCTCTAAGTTATAACGTCAAGCAACTAGGAAAAGAACACTTTATTTATAAAGTGAGATGACTAAAGTGAGGTGACCCCTCTTATTTCTCACTTTATTTATTATTTCTAGCTAAAGCGGCAAAATAAATCAAAAATGAAATATTCCAATTAGCAAAGCTAATTGGGAATATTACAGAGGGGTTAATAATGAATTTTGGACCCTCAAAACCCACATTTCCTAAGTTTAGTGGAAACTGTGGCATTTAATTAGGCTATAATTAAATAAAATAGAGAGAAATAAATTATTCCATGTGACAAAATGACGTGGAAATGACTTGGAAATTATTCTAAGTCAAAGAGTTGAGTCAACCAACATGTGGAGAATGACTAAGCACACTGCATCACTAATTCATCATTTATTTTATCAAAATCGAATTTCCCAGAGATAAAGCGAGAGTTACACAAGGAAAATCGAATTTATTAAAGGCAGTTGAGCATAAAAGGAATATTCTACAAGATCAGTTCACTGAAGACCAAATGGGGACCTCTTCTCACGAGCTATCTGCAGTGCAACAACACTCAACACTTCACTCAGAGGTTTTGCGTTATTCCTTGATCTTGGACTGCGCAGTTACTCAGAGGAAACACGCAGTTCTCAGAGGCTTATGCAGAAGTTCACTGGGATCATCTACGATAAGATTTCAGTTTGCTCGAGTTTGCAGTGGTGGACTTGATGTAGCACAGGACTTTGTTTGGCTTATGGATGAGTTCACTGGATCATATGGGGAATTCGATTTCCCTTGGTGTGCACAAAAGAAATTCAATTTTTCTATGGGTATCTCAGTCTTCTCCACGTCAGACTTGGCTTATATTTCCTTCAAATTTGCTCCAAGTTCAGTTCTCACATGCATTCGTCCTTGGGAATTGCTCCCAACTCTCTCTATAACAAAGCCATTGGCTATTGTATTGTATCATGTTATGAGCTATTGGGCTTGAGGAAACTCTGTCATTTTGTTCTTCCATATTTGTTAATATAATCAAGACTTTGGGGCTATTTAGCGGATGTTCTCTTGGCATTATGAGGTGATTTATTTCCATAATATTGCTATTGTGTTTGAATTCATTTACATGTTTGATCAGTATTAGTTTATACTTGCCATCTAGCTTGGATTGATATATGCAAGCTATCTTGCATATATCATTGATTTAGAGTAGTATTCTAGAAATAAGTTTGCCAAGTCATTTTCGGAAGAATCTTTGGTTTATCTTATTCATTATGATGCTCTAATTCTTTTGCCAGCTAATATTTTTTCAAGTGTGTAGGAAAGATCTGTTTGTATTGTGCGCAGGAAATCCATTTGGGCATGGGAGAAGTCTCACATAGACCAATTCACTCCTAGATTCAAAGCAATCCAAGACTCAACTATTTTCAACCCCAAATCTTTCATCAAAGGAAGACGAAGATAAAGTTTTCTCGTTCTCTAGCTACTTGATCATCTACTTCATTTAAAATCTAAAATACTTCTTTTTAGAGCTTCCAAAGTTATACAAGCTATTTCAAGAGCAATTTCTAAGTTGGGCAAGTATGTGGGTTCACTCTCATTACTTGAGCTAGCATTTTGTAAATTAGTTTGTAATATAATCTTGTTTTATTTTGCTTTCTTTTACGCTAATAATTGATTTTGTTTTGGAAACCCATAGGTTTGTGCTTTGGACAACAAAAAGTTTGAAGAAGAGGTGTCGAAAAACTACTAATAATCTTGCATGCAAGACCTTCCACGAACTCAAGGACTAATTTTGTAAGCAGGTCGTGAGCTCTGTAGGGGTAGCAGCAAGTTATCTAAGTCATGGGCATTTGAGGCTTGCAAACTTTCTGGTTTAAAGTTTTTTTCATTTACTTTCGTTGTCTTACTCAAAGAGTGGGGGTGGGGGGATTCGAGATTTTCCAAGCTTTTATCTTTTTAAAGATATCTTTTCATTTCTTGGGCAACTTTCTTAGAGGCATCTTTTCTAATCATTGTAATCACTAATCAAAGAAAGTTCTTTGCTTGAGGGAGCTTGGGAAGTTTTCCCATGGTATCCCCCTTCCTCAGTTGAAGAGGAAGGACCTTTTGTGGGTGGATTGATTTTGTTTCTAGTTTCTTTTATGCTTATTTGAATCACATGCATGCTTAAAATTAACAACATATTCACTCCACATTTCATCCACTAAATCTTGTGTCTAAAAATTCTATCATGCATAAGTTCCAATATTTGCAAATTTGAGCAAATATCTTTTATGTGTGAACGATTTATATTATGGGCAAGTTTTAATTGTTTCATGGCTATTTAGGCACATGTTTCATTGTTGAGTCCATTTACGCTACATATTGTGGTAACTATTGGAGCATTATCTTTCACTTGAAACAATTGTATCATAAAGAAAATCTATTTCACTTAATTTGCCTACTTTCATTTATTGGTGCAACACATATGAGCTTATTTCCATTCTAGTTTCTCAAGTTTAATTTGTTATTGCAATGAGCACAATCTCATTTCTATTTCTTTTGCAACATTGCATGTAGCAATTTAATTGGGACAATCAACACTCACTAAAATTTTACCTCTAACATTAGTTGGTTGAATAGACATCTTAGGTACCCTCTACTCCTCTATTGACTCCTCACTATGGGATCCATATCTTTGGGCGAGGGTGAGGTCTGAGGATTGAAGAGTTCATTTGCAATCTTGTTGTAGGTAACTAATAATAAAATTAACCAAGAGCACTATCCATCGCATTTACTTTACTTGTCTCTTGATGGTTTGAGTTTTCATATGCAAAGTTAATTCTAAAAGCAAGTATTGTAATTCTCTTAACAAGTGCTTTCTTTTTATGTTTCAAGTTTAATTTCACATTTGGCATTTCCCCGTTCACATTTTCCAAGCTAATTACTAATTGTGGAGTTTTGGCAAGATATGTTTCAATGTTTTGATTCCTAATTTGATTATCTCAAAGGCATTTTATGTATCTTGCAATATATTGTGCTAACAATATTTTGTTTGCATTTCAGGGCTACTTTGCTTTCAAATTTTTAGAGCATTACATTTTACTTCTCTAGCAAATATATATATCTTTCAAATGTTGAACAAATTTTGTATAAGGCACTGGTTTGTGGTTTTATCATGTTAATGATTGTCATTATTATTCCAAGTTGCTCACATCATATTTTCTCATAAATCCTTAATAGTAATCCATTTTCACTATAACACTCTCTTAGAACCTCACATCCTTTGAACTTAGTTTCTTCACTTTAGGGACCACCCCCCTTAGCTGACCTAGGAGAGAGCTAAAACAAGGAGAGTTGGGATCAGTGTGACAACCCCTTCTCTGAGATCTTTGCCACCAACCACACCTTGTGGGGTTGAAGGATTTTTCCACTGACTTGTAGGTTGATGTAGGTGGAAAGGAAGGAGCGATAACATTTTTTGGCGCCATTGACGGGGACAAGTTGTCTTGTACCTAGGAAATCGACTCACTTTTGGTTTTTGCATGTTGGATGAATGGGAAAGAAACAAAGAAACAAATCATAAGCCTCCCCATCCTCTAAAGCAAGCTTCATCTCATTATGAGGAGGACATTTATTCCATTGAAAAATGGCTAATTGAAGGTGACCTGAAGAGAAAGGAAACTGAGGGGAATCAAGTTTATACTTGTGAGATTGATCCATCACCCATGTCAAAGCAGATGCAAAATGGAGAAAGGCAGGTCAAAAAAAGTCTTGGATACTTCGGATTTTCCATCTGAGCATCTTCAAGATCGGGCAGAAAGGTCTTCTTTGATTGCATCAACATCAACATCACAATCTATTAAGAAGAAAAGCAAAAAGAGAAAAGGATTTGGTAAATCTGATGACCAGGTACAACACAGTGTTGGGACAGATCAAAGTCCTAAGATATTCAGAATTGGACAGGGCACATAAGAAAAGCAGCCCATGGATCTGCCTGAAAGTAGGCAGGTTCTCAACATGAACTTCATTGAGGACATCTGATGCCATAGGGCATCCTTTTGTATCATATTTCTAACCTAATCCCTTGTCAATTTTGTTTAAATAGATTTATTCATGAATAAATTGTTATTTTATGCTCTTAGAATAAAATTTCCATTTATGTACTTGATTTTATTCACTGATATTTTGAATGCATACTGCTAATATATATCTTTGGTTGGTGAATGCAGATTCCAGGTCCTTGCACACTATCACTTCATATCTAGCATGCATCCTCATATGGAGCCAAATGTTGACCACTGGAGTGGCACCTGATGATAATGAGAAGACTCCATGCCCAAGATGAACCAAAAGACATTTGTACTATCAAATATCATCAGTTCAACAGAGTTTTTGAACTCTACTTCTATTTCTCATCATCTTTCTCTTGTACCCAGATTCCACGCCCTACGGGGAATTGTAATAAGTGATGCTAGTAATGATGACTTTGAGTCAGTATTGAGTATGTAATAGGCCTAGGTAGCTTGGGACCTTGCAAACAAGTGAGTATTACTCTGGGAGGTTTTTTTTACTCAGCTAATTATCATCTCCTTACCAAGACTTAATAATTAATTGAGTTTTTTCCTCCAATTTTACCCCAAAGCTGGAGTACAGCTTGATGGTGAGGCCTTGGGTGAGTCATAGTGTCTAAATTCAATGTATATTACCATACTAAATCACACAAAAAAAATCGTGGAATTTGGTTAGGTCTAGGTAGTGATTTTTTAATCTTTTAGCTTTCCCGCAAATCGAAAATTGTAATTGGATTGTAATAAGTGTTGTCTAGAGAAGTTGTATGGGGTATGAGTAATCAAAATTACACCTCTCACCCTCAAATTTCTACTATGACACACTTTGAGGGGTTAATAATGAGTTATGGACCCTCAAAACCCACATTTCCTAAGTTTAGTGGAAATTGTGGCATTTAATAAGGCTAGAATTAAATAAGATAGGGAGAAATAAATTATTCCAAGTGACAAAATTACGTGGAAATGACTTGGAAATTATTCCAAGTCAAATAATTCAGTCAACGGACATGTGGAGGATGATTGAGCACACAGCGTCATTAATTCATCATTTATTTTATCAAAATCGAATTTCCTGGACATAAAGCGGCAGTTACACACAAGGAAAATCGAATTTATTAAAGGTAGTTGAGCATAAAAGGAATATTCTACAGGATCAATTGACTGAAGACCAAGTGGGGACCTCTTCTCATAAGCTATCTAGAGTGCAAAAACACTCAACACTTCACTCAGAGGATTTACGCTATTCCTTGAGCTTGGACTGCGCCGTTACTCAGAGTAAACACGCATTTCTCAGAGCCTTACGCAGAAGTTCACTGGGATCATCTATAGGTAAGGTTTCAGTTTACTCGAGTTTGCAATGGTGGACTTGATGTAGCAGAGGACTTTGTTTGGCTTATGGATGAGTTCAATGGATCATATGGGGAATTCGATTTCCCTTGGTGTGCACAAAAGAAATTCGATTTTTCTCTGGGTGTCTCAGTCTTCTCCACATCGAACATGGCTTATCTTTCCTTGGGATTTTCTCCAAGTTCAGTTCTCACATTTTTTGTCCTTGGGAATTGCTCCCAACTCTCTATATAACAAAGCCATGGGCTATTGTATTGTATCATGTTATGATCTATTGGGCTTGAGGAAATTCTGTCATTTTGGACTTGCATATTTGTTAATATAATCAAGACTTTGGGGCTATTTAGCGGATGTTCTCTTGGTGTTATGAAGTGATTTATTTCCATAATATTGCTATTGTGTTTGAATTCATTCATATGTTTGATCAGTCTTAGTTTAAATTTTCCATCTAGCTTCGATTGATACATGCAAGCTATCTTGCATGTATCATTGATTTAGAGTAGTATTCTAGAAATAAGCTTTCCACGTCATTTTCGGAGAAATCTTTGGTTTATCTTATTCATTATGATGCTCTAATCTTTTTGCAAACTAATATTTGTTCAAGTGTGTAGGGAAGATCTGTTTGTATTGTGCAGGAAATCCATCTGGGTGTGGGAGAAGTCTCACATAGACCAACTCACTCCTAGAATCAAAGCGATCCAAGACTCAGCTATTTTCAATCCCAAGTCTTTTATCAAAGGAAGACCAAGAGGGAGTTTTCTCGTTCTCTAACTACTTGATCATCTACTTCATTTAAAATTTAAAATACCTCTTTTTAGAGCTTCCAAAGTTATACAAGCTATTTCAAGAGCAATTTCTAAGTTGGGCAAGTATGGGGGTTCACTCTCATTACTTGAGCTAGCATTTTGTACATTAGTTTGTAATATAATCTTGTTTTATTTTGCTTTCTTTTACGCTAATAATTGATTTTGTTTTGGAAGCCCATAGGTTTGAGCTTTGGACAACGAAGAGTTTGAAGAAGAGGGGTCAAAAAACTACTAATAATCTTGCATGCAGGACCTTCCACGAACTCAAGCACTGATTTTGTAAGGAGGTCATGAGCTCTATAGGGGCAGCAACAAGTTATCTAGGCTTGCAATCTTTCTGATTTAGAGTGTTTTTCCATTTACTTTCGTTGTCTTACTCGAGGGGGGTGGGGGATCCGAAATTTTCCAAGCTCTTGTCTTTGTAAAGATCTCTTTTCATTTCTTGGGCAGCCTACTTAAAGGCATTTTTTCTACTCATTGTAATCACTAATAAAAGAAAGTTCTTTGCTTGAGGGAGCTTGGGAAATTTTCCCATGGTATCCCCCTTCCTCAGTTGAAGAGGAAGGACCTTTTGTGGGTGGATTGACTTTGTTTCTAATTTCTTTTATGCTTATTTCCATCACATGCATGCTTAAAATTAAAAACATATTCACTCCACATTTCATTCACTAAATCTTGTGTCTAAAAAATATAACATGCATAAGTTTCAAAATTTGCAAACTTGAGCAAATCTCTTTTATGTGTGAACGATTTATAATATGGGAAAATTTTAATTGTTTCATGGTTATTTAGGCACATGTTTCATTATTTGGTCTATTTATGCTACATATTTTGGTAACTATTGGAGCATTATCTCTCACTTGAAACAATTGTATCATAAAGAAAATCTATTTCACTTAACTTGCCTACTTTCATTTATTGGTGCAACACGTATGAGCTTATTTCCATTCTTGTTTCTCAAGTTTAATTTGTTATTGCAATGAGCACAATCTCATTTCTATTTCTTTTGAAACATTGCATGTAGCAATTTAATTGGGACAATCAACATTCACTAAAATTTTACCTCCAACATAAGTTGGTTGAATAGACATCTTAGGGACCCTCTACTCCTCTATTGACTCCTCACTGTGGGATCCATATTTTTGGGCGAGGGTGAGATCTGAGGATTGAAGAGTTCATTTGCAATCTTGTTGTAGAGATAACTAATAATAAAATTAACCAAGAGCACTATCCATCATATTTACTTCACTTATCTCTTGATGGTCTTGAGTTTTCATATGCAAAGTTTATTCCAAAAGCAAGTATTGTAATTCTCCTAACAAGTGCTTTCTTTTTATGTTTCAAGTCTAATTTCACATTTGGCATTTCCTTGTTCACATTTTCCAAGCTAATTACTAATTGTGCAGTTTTGGCAAGATATGTTTCAATGTTTTGATTCCCAAATTTGATTATCTCAAAGGCATTTTCTGTATCTTGCAATATCTTGTGCTAGCAATCTTTTCTTTGCATTTCAGGTCAACTTTGCTTTCAATTTTTTAGAGCATTACATTTTACTTCTTGAGCAAATATATATATCTTTCAAATGTTGAGCAAATTTTGTATAAGGCACTTGTTTGTGGTTTTATCATGTTAATGATTGTCATTATTATTTCAAGTTGCTCACACCATATTTATTCATAAATCCTTAAAAGTAATCCATTTTCACTATAACACTCTCCTAGAACCTCACATCATTTTAACTTAGTTTCTTCACTTTAGGGACCACCCCCCTTAGCTAACCTAGGAGAGAGCTAAAATGGAGAGAGTCGGGATCAATGTGACAGCCCCTTCTATGAGATCCTTGCCACCAACCACACCTTGTGAGGTTGAAGGCTTTTTCCACTGACTTGTAGGTAGTTGTAGGTGGCAAGGAAAAGTCAACACTGCCAAAATCCCTGGTAAGAGGTGGCTAGCCTCCCCTCCAAATCCTCCGGCTGAACTTCTCTTCTCTCCCACACTCCTGACACTTCCTCTAGACTGCACTACGCAATCACTGTGAAGTATTCGTTGCCTCTACGCAGTCCTGAAGGGACTATGCACTCCTGTTGCTGCTACTATGTCAACTCCTCACCAAAATTGTGGAACTGCTCTCCTAAGCAAGCACTCGAAGTCCCCCGAGGTAGAGGTTGAGATCTCAGCCTGAAGATCTCGTGTGCTAAACGACTCAGCACACTTGGCGCCCAACATAAGCGTGCTATGTCAAGATGACAATCCAAATAGAAGAAGAACGAATGAGGAAATGGGCTGCCTTCACTTCCTTTTATCAAGTGAGCCCCCAACATTCTCTTGGGCCCACCATGGACTGTGTAGTCCCCTCATCCAACCACTCACTGCGCTACCCCCATAGAGCCTCTCCCACGCTATCACCTAGGGATTTGCCCCCAAATCGAATGCTGGCCACATGGACCTCCTTGTGAACTATAGGAGAAGGTTGTAGTTTTTCCCTTAATTATTAATTGTGGGTCCCAACCCTCCTTATTTCTGCTTGACATTAGAAACATCAAAATTTATCAAAAATTAATATTCTAATTAGCAGAATTGCTAATTGGGGATATTACAAATTTTCTCAGTTTTCAGTTTGTCTTTCGCAGTATTTTATATTTGTAAAGATTGCAGTGTGATTAATTCATTGTTTTCATAGCAATAAATTGTTAATTTAATTAACAATTAGAAGAAATAATTCCATTTGCTGCAATAGGATTTTAGACTTGAAATTTTCACACATCATGTGTTAGAGCATCATTTAATGCCATGGGCACCTTCAACACCTTCAGTAGTTTTTCATTGCCACACATTATTCGCGAGATGATGCACTTGGACCAACACGCCCTAGTCAACTTAACATGATCATGGCAACTGATCTGAGGCCCAAAATGTTAGTTTTTGTAGCATCGGATGTGTTCTAACCACGAAATTTGGTGGAGAGGCTAGAATACATAAGATCTTCAAAACCACCTAGAGGTGGCTCAATTAGATTATTAACCGCTTTTTAAATATTTCCCAAGTCTAAACTTAAGGAATATGGTTAATTAATCAATATTAATTGAGATAAGGTGAGAATAGTCTAGAAACTCACACGGATCGATCCAAAGATGACCCTAGCCAGTTTTAATCTTGGCAGTTGGTGCTCCAACAGTAGATTATAAGAGATCAATGTGGTGATGGAGAATACCCAAGAGACACTTGAGCAGTTTGATTTCCTGGGTAGATTGATTTCCAGAGTAGCAACAGTCATTTGCTTGATAGAGCCAGAAATTGAAGTTGCAGTGAGAGAGGGGCAGAGACAGTGAGGTAGGAGGAAGCTTTCCAGATCCATGGAGTGCATTTGCAGAGAGGCAGAAGAACCATATAGAGGCTGACGCAGGGACTGCGCAGTAGCTTCTAGAGGCAATTCAATTTGCAGATTCAGGAATTTGTTTCAGTGTTCTAGTGGCAGAAGAATTTTGCAGAGGCCGAGAGAAGCGTTTCCAGAGTCGGTGGCAAGCAAAAGAGGCAGATCAATTTGAGATCCAGGTCGTATGGATTAGAGCCTGGACAAAGCCCACGTAGAGGGTGACGCAGGGCAATTCGTAGAGGGTTTCAGAGGCTAGTCTTCAGAGCCGGACTTTCCTACGGGGTGAGGAAAATTCCTCACTAGACTTTTGCCATTATTTTTCTCTGTAGGATTGCCAGATTGGACATCTAGTTTATTGTACTCAGAATTTCTCATTGCTGCATGATAATAAAACCCTCAGTTGTTGCAACGGTTTTCCCGCATTGTGTTTTCTGTAGACTTTTGTCCAAAAATAATTGTCATATTTTATGTGTGTGCTAGTATTTCTTAGATTCCAACACTATCTGTTTTTCGTAAAATTTTATTTTTTAAGTTTGCAATGTGTTTATTTCGATATTGTCATAGCAATAAACTAAATAATTAATTTATTAGTTAGGAGAAATAATATCAGTTGTTGCAATAGGATTTCAGTAGTGAAATTTTTACATGGTATCAGAGCGTAAGTGATCAGTCGAGGAGCTCAGAAGTGAAGGAAGGAATTTCATTGTTCAGTAAGAGCAGCAGACCGAAATTCCTAGGGGCAGCACAGACCATTGCCTGGAGGTCGGGTTGCTTGAGGAAGTTCGATTTTTCAGAGAAGAGAGGCAGAAAAATTCAATTTTCCAAACCCAGTGATTCTAGAGGCAAAGGGAGCAACTCAGTTTTTTCATTGAGCATATTTTTGGCTGGACGCAGAGGGTTTTGCAGCAATCCGCTAGGGAAAAACGAGTGTCAGGTGGAAGAGAGAAAATCACACACAACAGAGGGAAAATTTTCCTCAGGGAAATTCGAGTCTCAGAAGTTCGAATTTCCAAGAAGATTAGCAGTAGCAGCTAGGAGATCCACGCATTCCAGCAGGGAATGCAAGTAGCAGAGCAACAACCAAGCAAAGATAAAGAAGGAGTTTTCCACAATTTTTGAGATGGAAACTGCAAGGCTTCAAGATTAGGATAGGTTGGATGGATCATCCAACTACATCATCTGAAAGGCTAGGATGTCCTTCCTTCTAGATGAATATGGCCTGAAAGCCTACACTGATAATGTAGTGGCAGTTCCTCAGGATGCAGATCAACTGAAGGAATATAGAGAGGAGATGGCGCAGGCGAAGCGGTTGATCCTGGATGGAGTCTGGGACCATATAGTCTCACATATAGCGGCCAAAGTAATGGCCAAAGAAATGTGGGATGCTCTCTCCACGTTATACTAGGGAACTTTCGAGCAGTGGAAAATGTTCGTAGAAGAGACGCTGAGATGCATTCCAATGCAGAAGGGGTAAGGCATACATCCCTTCCTTACCAGGATTCAAGAGGTTTGAGACCAACTGTCAGCAATTGGGGTAGTACCTCAATCCACGGAGCTAGTGCGATTGGCACTCAACAGTGTCTCAGAGGATTGGCAAGTCTTTGTCAAAAGCATATTGGGCAAAGATAGAATACTAGAGTGGGACAAGATGTGGGTCGATTTACAGCAAGAGGAATTGAGACGAGCTCTGTTAAAGAACTCCATCAGTGGCAGCAACAGCAGTGGATCGAGATGGCCCTCACATCTAAGGGTCCCAATCAGGGGCAGGGGGAGAAGAGGAAGAAGAAGAAGGACTTGTCAAAGGTAAAGTGATAGAGGTGTGGTGAGCTCGGTCCCTACAGTACCTAGTGTCCTCTCAGAAGCCAAGACACTATTTTGCAAGGGCCATGAAAGATTAATTGAAAAAGGGTTGTGATATTATTAATTTTTCAGTGTCAAAATTTTGTAAGGGTCATGAATCATTTGGGGTTTTTACCATCGTAATCTTGGACAAGAGTTCATTCTCTTTGCAGGTCAGGACCAATTTTATTGTGAAGGCCGAGAAGATATTCTATCATAGATTGAGGTCATCATCTGGTGTATTCTTCAGGAGGGACGTACTCCCAGATCTCCGTGATTTTGTTCAATCCTCATAAAATCCAAGCAAAGGGCCATGCAATGTGGGTTGATTTCTCATGAGAAGGAGGGTGTATCGATGCATTACTCTCTTCGAGCAGACTCCTGAGATTCGAAAGACCGCTTGTGCATCTGCAAAGAGATAAAGGTCAGAAATATCACTGCATCGAATTTCAAATTTTATGCAAGGTCGAGCGGTCGAATGCCAAAGATCTGGGTGTCGATCTAACATCTTGTTGCGAGGGTTGAAGACTGGTTCTTTGAATGTCGATTTCAAGATCGAGTTTAAAGGGACGAGAGCTTGGTCGAAATTCTTCTAAGGAAAGGAAGTTGAGTCGAGCAGAATTGTTTGCAGCATTACGCCATTCTCCACAGAGGCCGAGCAAACATATTTAAGGGGCCGAATTATTGTGGCCTAGTGCTTTCCATTTTTGGGTGCGTTCCTTTCTCTATTGGCAAGCCGACACCTTCACAGGGCGTGTTCCCTTCTCTATTGGCAGGCCGACACATTCACACCAAGGAGATGAGAGAGGTGCAATCTCTTATGCGTGCATCGAATGTGGAGTCGAGCATTCCAGTATTGTTGCGTGATTAAGCAAGCATTGGTGTAAATTGCTCGTGTTGTGTGATTTGCAGAAGCTGGAATACGATTGCGATTGCCTCATAATTAGCATGCCAACGCTCAAGGGAATCAAATAATTTTGTTGAATGTAGCTCACCATTCAAGTTCGATCAAGTTCAGAGAGGGGCCACATTCTCTTTATTCACTGCTAAGGAGAACGCATTTCCAGGTTGAAGCTAAGTTGTCGGATTTGCCTAGTTGCATCGAACTAGGAGAACAATTACCCTTGTTGTGTGCATGAAGAGTCTCCGATATACACCTTTTGAGCTGCGGGGAAGTCAATATGACCACTGGCACAAGTAGATAAATTGTGGAAGCTGTAATATGGGTTAATGCAAAGACTATTGGGCTCACTAAAGACAATTCAGCTTGCTCAAAATTTCTAGGTTCCACTACTGCTTTGTATTTTTTTTAAATGTCAGATTATGTTTGTGCATCATTTTCATGAACTAGTTGGAAGTTGGGTTTTAAAGAATGCACCTACAGCGGACCATGTATCCACTTATTTTGAAAACTGAAACTCAATGCAAAAGCGTAATTCTTGTTTGAATATTGTGAAAACTTGGGAGGAACACTTTAATATTAGCATAGCAGACCTTCTCTAGTCCTTTTGCAGACCCGAGAAGACATGTAATTCTGGACAGAAATATAAACTGGAGGTGGTAAATTTAAGAGTAAACAGTAACCATATATATTCCAAACTCAAGTCTATAGTGAACTTCCAAGAGGGGATATTTCAGTGCTTACGACAAAAGCCTTGTAAAAATCAAACAGTCTAAAGCATGGAGAAACTCTCAACCCTCATTGATGAATTGAGAAGATTGAACAACATAGAAATTAGTTCCTTAAATCTCCATGCATCATTAGATCAGAAAACAAAATTGACTAGCAAACCATTCTTAAAAAGGATCCATACCCTTCTCCAGCAAGAACCGCCAAAAGATTTACAGAAGGGGCATGAACTAGGACACCAAATTTTTACTCTTGGGACAGCTTTGAAGCACATGAGAGTCACATGGAAGGCGTTTTCCAAACTTGATGAATTGGACGTGTTGACCACTGGAGTGGCACCGGATGATGATGAGAAGACTCCATGCCCAAGGATGAACCAGAAGACATTTGTACCATCAGATATCATCAGTTCAACAGAGTTTTTAAACTCTACTTCTACTTCTTATCATTTTCTCTTGTACCCAGATTCCACGCCCTACGAGGAATTGTAATAAGTGATGCTAGTAATGAGGAGTGTTGAGTCAGTATTGAGTCTGTAACAGGCCTAGGTAGCCTGGGACCTTGCCAAAAAGTGATTATTACTCTGGGAGGTTTTTTTTACTTGGTTAATTATCATCTCCCTACTAGGAGTTAATAATTAATTGAGTTTTTTCCTGCAATTTTACCCCAAAGCCGAAGTACAGCTTGATGGTGAGGCCTTGGGTGAGTCTTAGTGTCTAGAGTCAATGCATATTACCATACTAGATCACACAAAAAAAATTGTGGAATTTGGTTAGGTCTAGGTAGTGATTTTTTAATTTTTTAGATTTCCCGCAAGTTGAAAATTGCAATAAAAATTGTAATTGAATTGTAATAAGTGTTGTCTAGAGAAGTTGTATGGGGTATGAGTAATCAAAATTACACCTTTCACGCTCAACTTTCTACTATGACACACTTTGAGGGGTTAAAAATGTGTTTTGAACCCTCAAAACCCACTTTTCCTAAGTTTGGTGGGAAATCTGGCAATTAATTAAGCCAGAAATTAAATAAATGGAGAAAAATAAATATCCATACATGTTAAATGACGTGGAAATGAGGTGGAAAATTATGGAGGAGTTAAAGTGAAGTCCCAAGGTGATATGGACTCCTAAAATCAAGGAAAAGACATGTGCTCAAATAAAATTGAATTTTCGGCATTAAATGAGAGTTGCTTACTTGGAAATTCGAATTTGTCAAGTTAGTGCATATTTGGGAGGATTTGGGAGAATATTTGGTGGAGATTTTGGTGGGAAATTGTCCCCACATGGGTTACCAACCATATACACATGTCATTCCATCATAAAATTCGAATTTGGCACATAAGGGAAGAAGAAAATGATTTCCACTTGCCAGAATTCGATTTTTACACTTGGCATTGGAGCTCCACTTACCAAATTCGAATTTGCCTTGAGATCTCCTCCCTCTCACCACTTGGCATATGGTTCTTCATTGGGATTTGCTCCCAACTTTCTATATAATGGAGCCATGGGCTCTCATATTGAATCATTGTTTACTAGCTATTGTGCTTGCGGAAGCACTGCTGCCTTGTACACTTTCAGAAATATCAATAAAGACTTTGGGGTTTCATTCATGAAGTGTTCCTCCTTTTGGAGTGTGATGAATTGTTGATCATTGGTATAATTCCTTTTACTCATGCTTAAATCTAATTTGTTTCCATATGCTCTTGTAGATTTGTTAATGTAGAGCTATCTTAAATTGACATTTGATTTAGGAGTATGCTCTAGGTATAGAATGCTCTAGTTGGTTTCAAATAAATCTCTAGAGTTTCTTATCATTGTTTATTGCTAGATTTATATGGAACTAATTCTTGATTGAAGTTTTGTAGAGGGAACATCTTGTTGGGGTCAAAGAATCAAGTGCTGGGGGAAATTTTTTGAGAGACCAACCCACTCTTGATACATTCTCAAAGGAGCTCTCATTTGTTCTTTGAACCTTCATAGTCTTATCTTACAAAGTGGTTTTGCAGGGGTTTTGGGACATAGCTTGTATACAAGCCGAATACTTCTAAATTTGAATATCTTTTAAAACATTATATTTCACTGCTTTCATTTTCTATCTAAGAGCTTGAAGATGACTAAGCAAAGAGGAGAGTTTACTCGAACTCTTTGGCTTAGCCCTTTGTAAATTGTTGTGCAATATTTTTGTAATTTTATCTATCTAATATTTGATTGGTTTTGTAGCCCTCTTTCGAATTTTTTCTTGTGACAGCTTGAGTGGACAACTACAAGAAATTATTAACAAGTTGTTGCAGGACCTTTGGGCTGAATTTCAAATGAGGAAGATAACTCTCTCTTCTTTGGTTGTGGGCATAGAAGAGTCTTAGCTTCTCTTCTCCTATTGTAAAGTATGAATTTATTTTGAGTTCTTAGAAATTCTCACCGAGGAAAAGTCTATTGTCTCAATTTTTATTTGTAAAGACTTTCCTTGGTTTAGAAAAGGCCTCATGGTCATTTCATTCTTGTAAAATTAATAAAAAATTCTGTTTTTGTCGTGGGAGCATGGGTTTTACCCATTGGCATCCCTATCTCTCCATTTCAAAAGAGAGAATTTGTAGATGGATTGACTTAGTGGTTTTGACATTTCCGTTTTCTTTCACATCACATATGCATGCTCTAATTGGGAAGTAACACAAATCGCATAGTCCTTTAATTTCTTAATTTGCAATCTCATTTGCCATCACTTATGTTTTGTGATCTATTTCTCATTTAGATAAGTTTCACAATATACTACAAGTAAAGAAGCATAGCACTTTCAATTTATGGCAACTTGAGTTATTGTTCTAACTATGAAGCATATTTAATTGAATCATCTCCATCTTTTACATAGCACTTGTAAACTCACTTTCATATCATTTAAGCATTTCACTTTTCATACTAGACTTGCATCTCTAAAATTTACCTCCAACTTAAGTTGGTTGAATAGATGTTTTAGGGATCCTCTACCTCTATGGACTCCTCATTGTGAGATCCAAATATTTGGGCGAGGGTGTGGTCTGAGAATTAGAGTTCAATTGTAACCTTGCTTTAGAACTAATTAATAAAATAAACCAGGAGCACTATCTCATCACATTTACTTGCAAAGTTCCCAAATTTTTTGTTATCTCGACGGTTTAAAGATTCACATGCAAATATTATCTCAATAAGCACTTTGGATACAAGCATTTTAATTCCTTAAATTTTGCAACAAGTTTAATTCTATGGTACTTTGAAATTTGCTTCTACATGCAACTTCATTGCATGTTGTCATTTTAATGATCATTATGCTTATGGATGATTGATATATCTCGTTTCATTGGCAAATACCCTTATTTGGTGTTGCAAATTTAATTGCATATTGTGATCTTGGTCTAACACTTCCTTTGTGGGATTATTGTCATTATATCTTGAATTTCATTTTGAGCAAGCATTTGTCATCTACTTTAAAGCACTGGTCTATATTTTGAACACGTCATTGAATACTGTTCATATACTTATATGTTTGTTTACATATTGGAATTGAGTCATCTTTGATAAGTAATTCCTTCTAATCAATTCTCCTAGAAATCTCACATCTTTAACTTAGTTTTCCTTTAGGGACCACCCCCCTTAGCTAACCTAGGAGATAGCTTAAACGGAGAGAGTTGGGAATAAGTGACAGCCCCTTCTCTGAGTTCCTTGCCACCAACCACACCTGTGGGGTTGAAGGCTTTTCCCACTAACTATAGGTAGGTGTAGGTGGCAAGCGATAACAGGACAAACTCCTTACCAAAGTGATCCAGTTAGAAGGGAAGAAACTCATTGGGGTTTTAAAACCAGCTATGCTTGCTCTTATACAATCCAAGTTCTTGGAAGAACCTTGTGAAGGGTTCAGAATTCCAGTTGCATCAAACCTCAATAACATTACGAGGTTGACCGCACCTATAGCTCCTTACAATGATGATGTTATGAGAAAAGTTTTCAGACTGATAGTAGAGACTTTCCAAGATTTGGACAACAGTGCGGGCTCTACCTTTGGGAAGAAGCTTGAGATTTTAGGAGGTATGGCCATGTTCAAAACATATGACATCATGCTTGATTTGGGGTGTGATGACTTGGTCCATCAGATGTTCCAATGTTTCTTTAACATTAGGAAACATCACCCTGATACAGTCATAACAAACATGTTGTCCACTTTGTCTTCAGTCATGGGAGATCGTGATGCCATTTGCAGGGAGTTGCAGGCTAGACTGTTGACCGTTTGGAGGAGAGAGTAGTCAGCTTCGCCTGTTGTTTATGAGTTAGCCAAAAGGTTGGTTGAGCAGAATATTAGAATGTTCCAGAAACATTTGACCAGGGAGGAGCTGCTTTGGATTTATGGACCATGTAGCAGGAATGAGTTAAGGAGGGGATATTTGCTTCATCTGCAAAGAACCTTGGGGACCTAACCACTCATGCTTGAGAGATGCAGAGGTAGATCAGGAGGACATTCCTTCTGTATGTCAGGAGGAGGACTCTTCTTTGGACGAGTCCATGGGTTCGTACGAGGATGTCACTGAGAGGCATGAATCATGCAGAGTTGATGACAATAGACCGAATTTGTAAGCTAGTGTGCATGGCGAGCAGTCAGGGGACTCTATGGGATATATTCAAGATGATGAGTCACTTGTGATGATTCAGCCGGAGCAGCAGCTGGTGGAGCATGAGTCAGCTGAGGAGGAGGATATGCATAGTATGCATGATAATCCTTTTGGGGAGAGCCAGATGGAGGCTCACATTGAGTCTGTGATGGATGTGTGGCTACCCTTAGGGTCAGCCATTGATGAGGAGCAGACAAATGTACGGACATCTAGCAGGGTGACAGTAGTTGCAGATACTTATCCTCAAGAGATGTTACAGGTCGATAGGGTAGTTTTGCGAGAGGCTAGTAGACAGCAGGAGTTTGGCATTCCTGATCAGGAGAGGGAGGAGCTGTTGGAGATGGTGGTGCATCCATCTTTGGGTCGACCCACTGATGAGGTGCAAGTAGTTAGAAGAGTTGCAATACTTTCAGGGAGCAGCACTCACCAGGAGTACATCGATGGGGCTTGCAACACTGCTTTCCCACCTGGGTCCATTATAGGGGGAGTGGCAAGATTTCTTGGACAGAATTTGTTGGTCAATCGAGTAGAGCATCAGGAGTTGCACATAGACCAGTATCAGCTTAGTACACATACTCCTTGCACAGATGTCCATACATTAGATTGGCAAGAGATCATGAGTTGGTATCCTATTGATGGTACGATCTTCTTAGTGAGGAGCATAGAAAAGCAGGGACCCTTAGACCTAACAGTTACTACAGTTTCCAGTTGGCAGTGGGACACAGGTCGACAGCTATTCAGTATTCCATCCCGAATTCAAGAGAGCAGGGTTAGCATTGGATTGAGTCAGGAGTTGGATTGGAGAGTGGTGATGAGTTGGTACGCAGTTGGTGGGGCAACTTACACAGTTAGAGCTATAGCACAGCAGGAGCCATGGAGCACTGATGCTTGTTGGCATTGGGATCCAGGTTGGTTTGTTGATGACATATTCAGTCATAGATTGGTCTAGGATCCGGGCATTGAGGGATCTGTTCCTAGTGGGTTGATACAGAGGCCTCGTATCTCCCAGCGGTTTGTATGGGATCCAGGCATTGGGTCTCAATTGTATTGGGCCAACAGACTGGTCCACATATTTAGATTGCTTGAGGGCTAGAAATCTTGGGGCGGAGGTTTTGTAATATCCCCTTTTCTGGTGTTACTTATGACATGGTTAGGATGGACTTCCAGGGTTGGGAGCAAATAGGTCACAGGTACAGGTTGGTGTCATCAGCGGGCCCAGGGGCTTTTTGGAGGAGTTTCTTTGAGGACCGGTGGCATTTGCTTGGTATATTCCATCATCCGCATTGTTTGCCTTTCGTTTTGGTGCATTCCGACAACTTTCGGAAAACTAAGTTATTTTTGGGCTTAACTAAGTTGATTACGCTCAAGGTGGCATTCCGAGAGGAATAAGTGATAGAACACCTTATTGTAATAGCTTGTTGGAACCGGGACGAGAATACCTACATGATGGGATGGTTGGACACGAGTTTCAGTGACCGGAGGAGACATGGCAGCCGATTTATTCTTTCCCGCATTAAAAAGAATATTTTAATAAGAGGGTAAAGTGCTCCATGATTAAAATAATAATAAAATAGAAGGCTCTAGAGGGGTCCATGAGATCTATAAAAAAAGAGGAGGAGGCCATTGGAGAACATCTTGGATTTGATCTATTTTCTTGTATGTGAGGTTGAGAACCCGGTTCTCTACTCCATTCGTAGCCCCAGGATAGAAACCCTCGGGTGATTGAGAGAGATTGGGCAAGTGCCCAACTCTCCTTGGTGAATTCATCCTAAATTCACAGGTGAGCTTAGCAGTTCCATTTCAGTTCAGTTCGGAGGTCGGTGCAGTGCAGCAGATTTTATTGGAGGCCATCTTTCCATCTCAACTAACCCCAGTTTGTCCATTATAATAAAAAGCTGAGATTTTCCTTGTTCAATGTGTTAATGGATTGCAGTACTCTACTTGTTTTTATGTTACATGGCAATCTTCTATTAATTAATATGTAATTTTATGGTTGAGTTATTTTCGGCAAAATCGGTGAAAATTCTCATTTGGGGATATTACACAACACCTTTAGTGCATACAATTAAAATATACTGAAAATAACTTCGTTTTACGGCAGTCGTCATAATGCCATGGAACCACAAATGAACTGTGCGGAATTGATCCCCATGGTGAAATACAGTAGGCAAGCTCTAATGGACCCCATAGAACTCGTCCAAAATCCTCTAGGTCCTTTAATGATGCAATATCACTCCCGTAAACTGGCTGCCACCAACTCTAAATGTCCATCCTAACTGTATCATAAGGGAAACTAAAAATGGGGATATTGCATGCAGTCAGCATAACACGGGCTTTGCAGGATGTAATTCTAAAGACTAGAGCACCCACTAAACGTACCTTCCCATCGAAAGGGAAAGACATCAGGCCTCCAATTTGTAATTCTTTTTTTATAAAACAGGAAAATAAAAGAGTTTCGTATTTTTGGATAAAAAGATGGTTATTGAGATGCATACCTTGGCCACAACTTTACATCTCACGTGTTGAGTTGTGAATCACATTTACTCTCAAGTCAGTCTTGCAATCTAAACAATGAGGTGAGTTTGGAATCGACAAGCTTCTATCACCCCCACCTATGTCTAAGACTCTCCACAAATTTCTAGATCCATTTAGGAGAGACCTCTAGCAAGGTCTCTCCAATTGTCAGGTGAAGTGCAAGGTAGAAGAGAACTTCAACCTCCATCAAGGAATAACGAGGACTAGCACCCTAGCTATCCCCTCCACATGGATATGTAGCCCCTCAATGGATCTCCCTCCAAACTTTGTGTAACCTGGATGTACCTGTGAATATCTTACATGCTACTATTCCGACAAGAACCAAGAAATAATGAAACAGAAAAAGCCAACTCAAGAGATGAAGACGACTGCTTGCAAATGAAAGTTATATTATGGCATGAGTGACATCACAACTCAACAACAACTAAAATGAGAGGAGGGACTAAATTCAACAAAATATTTTAAAATATAATGATGAAAAGTAAAGTAAAGTAATGTAAAGGGAGAATTATGACAAAATCTTCTCAAGAGAGTAACATCAATAATTCAAAGGTGCAAACCATAGTAAAAGTACTCTTTAATCTAACCATCCCATGAAGGAGCAATTATTAGCACATGAAACGTAGGCAGATCCTAAGTTGATGGGTTCTCATTGTTGATGTTTGTAGCTCAAGTAGGTACTTCTGCACATGCCTAAGTGTCAATGCATGTAGAAGTCACTTAATTACCTCTTAACGTTAGTTATTACTTTATTTACTGAAGTAATTTATTCATGAGAAAAGTGAGTTCAATCCAATGAAATCCAAAGGTTATTTCCATTAGTGAATTAGATAAATCACAGCTGTTGATCTCATGTAAAATTGAGATTTAATCTCAACTATCAATCACTTTGCATATTACGGTTGCTGATTACTCAATAACTCAAGCTTATAACAAACTATTTAGCACAAGACATAGTGAGACAAATGAGGATCCTAGTGATTGGGTGGAGAGGCATTAACTCAAGTGCGTAGCATCTAGATGGAGAAAGCAAGAAGCAGAAAGAAAGAAATATTCAGTAGGTGATTTTGCAGCAGAGAATGCACAGGTGTGAGCTGTAGATCGATTCCAGGAATTCGTACAGTGCAGGCAGGGGCAGAAATCAGCTGAGGCAGGCTGTAGCAGCTCGTGGGCAGGTGGAAAACAGGCTTGAGCAGCGAATTGTGTGGCTGTAATATTGAGGGCTGAAGACAAGATTCTCAGCAGGAACTTCCCAGGTTTTGCTGTTGATTTTTCCTCAGTGGCCATTTACTTTCCCTGTTAGGAAGGCCTTTGTATGCTGAAGATTTTATCAATGAAACATCATATTTGAAAGGCAAATTTTTATGTGTGTTTGCTAACGAAATTCGCAGATTGAATTTTCGCTTCCACTGAAAGTTAATTTTTTATTTACCAATTAAAAACCAAGTAGTACATTCTTGTTCAGCAAGTTGAAAAATTAAATCAGAACAGCAAGGAAAATTGCTAAGAAACAATTTGTTATTTACTGGGGTTAGAAAATTAGCACCCATTCAATGGGGTTATGCGCAAAGTGTTAAATATTTGCTCTGCCAAAACACCCAAACATGCCAACACTCCCTAAGAATGAGAACACACCACATCGTCAAGAGTTTTAACCATTAGACAAATGCTAACTCTTTAACTAAACCACAACTAGGCTACTAGCACACTAGAACTTCTCATCCCATACTTACTAGCAACCAGTATGGCACCAAATCAAGCCCAAGGTCGCATCATTTCTAAGCCAAAACACAAATGCACCCCTTGTCAATCAAAACAACTAAAAGTATGATCCTGCAAGCTCAATCCTTGTGACAACAAATCACAAATGTTGTGATGAAAATAAAAAATGCAAGCCCCAAGGAACACGAGGCATAAAAATGGGCCGAGCTGCTGTGGTGACAGCGGGCAGCCTTCCTGAGTTCCCCTGGGATGCACTTTGTGTTTTATAACTTTACTGCCTTGAGTGCAGGTTCGGAAGGTAACAAGACCATAGTTTAATACTTTGACTAGTATGCATCATTGATGATACTACAGATCATCTTATGCATTCTAAATCTACTGGTTTTCTTTCCTTCCCATCAATTAATATCTTTGAACACTAAATCAGGGGCTCACCATATTTTCAGCATAATGCTATCATTCTCATAAAATGTTAACAAAAACAACTTTTTCATAACTGATTTATTTGGAAAGTGAAATGATGGATAATGGAAGACACAATATGCAGTCCAAAAACTAACCTTTTCAGAAAAGAACCGAAGGCCCTTATCAGGATAGTCAGCTTCATATGTCTCTCCTAATAAGGGATTAAAAGGTTTACATGTCCGGCCCGCTGTGGAAGCATATCCAGATACAGCAAATGCAGCAACATGCAATATCCTCATCAAATGGTTATCCTATAATGATCCAATTACACAGGAATCAATACAAAATATAGATTCCAAAGGCAAAACTATATCTTCAAAAGGAAAACTAACATTTGAACATCCTCATGGTATTCAAAAGGTTCACATGAATTGCATAAGTTACGCTCGTACTTTCCAAAACAAGCAATTATGAGAAAAATATATATTGTCTGTTAAGCATAAACATAAAAAATGTAATCCATAATATTGCCGCTGTGGACAACAGATTGACGAACAGTTTATAGTGAAGACACGAAGCAGCACTGACAGTTTATATATATTGTTCTCAAAAGCTCACTGGAAGGCTAAACAGCAAGTTTTTCTCTTCAAGTTTAAAAGATTTTGCAGACCACAAATTTCCAAGACTACTTTGACCAACCTACCAACTCTTAAGGTAACAAGAAAAAGAATAGAAAGAAATAAGTGTTTTTGCTATGTTTTGTGAAATGACGTGACTGAGACAATATTTATGCAGAAAAACATTTTGTCACTGCACTGAATTCTAGCTTACCATTGAGATTTCTAAGCCTAAAATTTAAACAGATTAGATATTTAAACCAGAAATCAAAAAAAGGTCATCAACTGGAACAAGGACAAAGCCCAATAGATCCCTTCTAGACTAGCAGAGACCAGTGAAGATAGGTGGAAAGCTTTATTTCCAACACACCTCCAGGAGGTCTAAGGATCCAACACCAATGCAATATTTCCATAATTCAAGCATAATGAAAGACTAGAAGAGGAAACTGTATGACTCACTTGTTTCCCATATTCATATGCTCGATCAAGAAGGTGAGAATACTCCATCTCCTCAAAGCATTTTTGTAAAGATGAAATAGGCTCATTAAAGTAAACTGGAAGGCAAACTCTGGTCAAGTCTTTTCCTATGTTATCCTTGATCAGTGACCACAAGCTTACACCTTTTTCTATTTCTTTAGGTTCCGGTAACCTTTTGCGCCTCTCAACATGAATATAACCAGATTCAACTAGGTCTGTGCATGTGTTAGCCCCATCCACATGTCTTCCAGACCCAGACAGAGGCAATTCAGTAGCTGAAGATTCCCTTAATAACCTAAGTGATGGTTGTCCAGCTAATGAATCTGGAACAAGGAACTCTGTTGTGTCAAAGAAAACGTCATCATCCTCATCTGTATCTGCCTCAGCTTCAACTCGAATTTCCTTTCCCTCATCAATATCAGATTGGGTTCCTCCTGCAAAGCCATAGTGAATTAGAATAAAAGCTGTATATTGACAAAGGGAAAATTAGGTTCAAAATTCAAACCAAGCAATACATTAACTTGAGGGAAACTGGCAGAAAATAAACAGCATATTAGGTGTCATGAAAGTTTCAATAAGCATTGAAGGTCACCAGGAAAAGATCCAATTCAAAACATAGGAGTGCAGCATTATGAAAGTGCATTAAGTAAAATGCTTGGGAGCGCAAAGGAGGAAGTGACAGCAGGAACCGGGAAAGGAGATTGCTAATTTACAAACGACTCCAAGAGAGAAGCATTCCAGGGGCAATTTCCATATAAAATATGTTTTTACATATTATAAAAAAAAACATTCAGTATGGTAAATCAGTAGAAATAAATATGAAAACATAGATCTTTAAATCAAATGAATGATAGTCATTAAAGCATCAACCGTTTAGTACAAAACTACATCAAAGATCTAGCAGTTATATCATTGTCATAAACAATAAAATGATCAGCCATAACATCAACATTCATGTTTCAAGTTTCAACAGCCAACAGTTGTCATCAACTGTAAGAGAAAACACCAAACATGAAATGAAAGAGGTTATTGTGATGAAAGTGTTGTAAATGCGATCAAAAGTTCAAGCTTCAACTGTCATATTGACATATAATGTCTGCAAAATAGGCCATAATAAAGACAAATGATTCTAGGTTTTCAATCTAGATTTTAAATTGAAAAAGGCAAATAATTGTACAATCTACTAAGCTTTCTTAAGCCTCTTTCCATGATCATTTTTTAATTTCTTCTCCTGGGGTATAGCAGCAACAAGAATCATTCTAGGAGCATGCTACCCTCTGAAACAAGCTTTGGGAGTACCTTATAGTAGTTTTAGCAAAGTACATTTGTTTGTTTGTGTTAGTTTTTGTAACATCGGATGTGTTCTAACCACGAAACTTTGTGGAGATGCTAGAATACATGAGATCTCCAAAATACCAGAGATCATTTCTGGAAATTCCGCCTAGAAGTGTCTCAATTAGATTATTGACCAATTTTTAAATATTTCCTAAGTCTAAACTTATGGAATATGGTTAATTAATCAATGTTAATTGAGATAAGGTGAGAATCATCTAGAAACTCACACAGGTTGACAGAGAATTAATTTGGGCCATCGATTTTGTTTTAATCTTTGGCCGTTGGTGCTCCAATAGAAGATTATAAGAAGTTGATGTGTAGATGGAGAATATACCAGTGCAAATACTCAGTTGCCCAGGCAGTTCGATTTTCTCAGTAGCAAAAGCTCAGCAGAAAAGATAGAGCCCGAGGGTGAGCAGCAGGTGGAAGAGGAGGGCAACAACATTCCGGGAGGAAGGTTTCCAGTCCCCGAAAGAGGCAAAGGAAAGAAGGCCGAAATTCTCATAGGGCCAGCGTAAGCTCTGCGCAGAGGGCGATGCAGAAGGCTCAGCGCAGAGGCTAGGGAGGTGATTTTGGTGGCAGAAATTAGTTGTGAGCCTTGAGGTGAGAGAAAATTCTCACAATAATTTTGCCAGTATTTTCCTCATATTAGATTGCCAATTGGGCATCTAAATTATTGTACTCATAATTGTTGCTGAAGAATAATAATAAAACCCTCATCTACTGCACCAGTTTTCCCACATTGTGTTTTTCCAGGGACAATTGTCCAAAAATAACTATGTCAAAATTTTTGTGTGTGCACTAGAATTTCTATGTTTTCAATATTTTATTTTCTACAGATTTTTTTATGGTGAAAATTGCAGTTGTGCATTATTCGTTGTTTGTCGTAGCAAATAAACTACATAATTTTTCAGTTAGAAGAATAATTTCTAGTTGCTGCAATAGATAAAAATTTCACATGGTAACAGAGCAAGGTTGATCAGTCGGAGAGCTCAGAAAAACGAAGGAAAGGCATTTCATTGCTCAACAAGGGCAGCAGGCCGAAATTCCTAAGGGCAACGCAGTATTTTGCCAGGAGGGCGAGTTGCTTAAGGAAAAATTCGATTTTTCTGAAAAAGGGGCAAAAAAATTCGATCCTTTCAAATCGAGTGATTCCAGGGGCAGAGGGAGTAACTCACATTTTTCGTTGAGCAGATCTCTAGCTAGACGTAGAGTTTTTTGCAGCAGTTTGCTAGAAGCAGAGCCAACGTTGGGGTGGAAAAGAGGAATAGCACACTATAAATTCTTCAGCATAACCATGGCCAGAAGTAATATTCAGGAGACTTCATATTTGTCTTCTATATTGGGGGACGAATTTGCTTGCTTATCAAGATCACCTTCATAGGTTGTCCGGTATATAAACAATGGAGCATCAGCTCACATGATAGGGGTTAGAGAATATTTCTCTAGCTACAAGGAGGAGCAGATGGACTTCCAGACTACTATGGGAAACAGAACAAATGTACTCCAGTAGGAAGCACCAACGCTACAAATGTAGTACATGTGTCAGGATTGGGTATGAACCTGATTTCAGTATTCCAGTTACAAGATAAGGGGTATGATATTCACTTTGTAGGGAAGAAAGTGTGTCAAACACCCAAGCTATAAAAAGGTAAGACAGATTGGAGTTCAAAGTAACAGATTGTATCGGTTACAGATTGATTCTCCAATGGCACTAATAGGCAGTGATAGTAGCAGTGGGAAGGGGTTGAAGGAGTTATGGCATGGGAGAATGGGATATCTACATCATGGAACACTCAGGATGCTAAGAGAAACAGTATCAGGGGTTCCAGAACTTGGCACGGAACATGATGATGTGTGCAGAGGATGCGTACTTGGGAAGTATCCTAAGGCAGCGTTTCCATGAAGTGACAACAGAGTTGATGGCGTGGTAGGACTTGTTGGCCACACTTTGTCAACGACCCCATAGCAGTACACCCCCATTTTTTCAAATGGGATTCATCATGTTCGACGTGTTCACGCCATTCAGATTTCATCATCAATCGGCAGTTTTATAAATTATGTAAATGTAATATTCCCTTTTTTGGTGTCACCTATGACAGGGATAGGGTGGACTTCCAAAGTTAGGAGCAGACCGGTCACAAGTACAGGTTGGTGTCATCAGTGGGGCCAGGGGATTTTTGGAGGAGTTTTGAGGAGTTTCCATGGTGTCCAGTGGCATTCGCTTGATATATTCCATCATCCGAGCAGTTTGGCTTTCGTTCCAGTGCATTCCGACAACTTTCGAAAATTTGAGTTATTTTTGGGCTTAAGTCAGCTGATTACCCTCAAGGTGGCATTCCGGGAGGAATTCATGATGGAACACCTTAGTGTAATAGCTCATTGGAACCGGGACGAGGATACCTACATGGTGGGATGGTTGGACACGGGTTTCAGTGACCAGAGGAGGCGTGGTAGTTGATTTACGCTTTTCTGCATTAAAAAGGAATATTTTAATAAAAGGGAAAAGTGCTCCATGAATAAAATAATAATAAAATAATGCTCTAGAAGGCCCCAAGAGTTCTATAAAAGAAAGGGAGGAGGCCATTGAGAGATATCTTTGGATCATATCATTTGCTTGTATGACAAGTTTGAGACGTGGTTCTCTACTTCAGTCGTAGCCCCAGGACAGAAACCCTCGGGTGATTTGTGAGTGTTGGACGGAAACCCAACTCTCTTTAAGGAGACTTCATTCAGAAATTTTGCAGAGCTTCAGAGATATTGGAGTGAGGATCATTCAGATCTTCAACAGGTGCTTCAGTGGATTCTGTGGTAGCTGTTGCCGGAGTGAGAGTGCAGCAGTTTAGTTTTGGAGGCCATCGCAGTGTAGCAGTGCAACAGATTTTCTTGAGGCCAGTTGTATTTCAGTTATCTCAGCTATCTTTCATTTTGGCATGTAACCCCAGTATATTATAATAAAGCTGAGTTATTTTCTGCATTATGGAGTTGTGGATTTGCATGAAATTATATGTTTATTTTACATGGCAATCTTCTATTAAAAATACATGTTGATTTACGCCATAATTCAGGGTTTAGATTGATTTATGCAAATTTAGGAAAATATCCCATCAAGAGGGTACCAACTCATGATCTCCCGCCAATCCATCCTGGAAGAAGAATCTAATGTAGCAACAACTGTATACGGAACACGCCTGGAGTGTTGTCGCCAGCCCGTAATCAACTCACACTGCTCTGCCCTGTCTGCCAACAAAAGCTGCCTGTAGAAGAAAGCCCCTCTCTCTATAATGGGCCAAAGTGGGCAAGATATGCTGCAAGCCCCATCAATGTACTCCTCGAGAGTGCTACTCACTGAAAGTAATGCAGCTCGGCCGACTGTATGTACATCTATCTGTACCTCATCAATGTGTTGGCCCAAAGATGGATGCTCCACCATCTCCAACAACTCATCCCTCTCATCGAGAATGTAAAGCTCCTGTTGTCCCCTAGCCCCCTACAAAACTATCCCATCAACCTCCAACATCTTTAGAGGATATGGATCTGCAACTGATGTCACCGTACTCAGTGTCTATGCATCTGACTACTCCTCCTCAGTGGCTGACCCCACAGTTAGCCGCATATCCATCATAGATTCAATGTGAGCCTCCATCTAGCTCTCCCCCAAAGGACTATCATGCATGATGTGCAAAGTATCCTCCTCTGCTGACTTGGGCTCCATCATATGCTGCTCTGGCTGAATCGTCACAAGTGACTCATCACCCAGAGTATCTCCTATAGAGTCCTCTGACTGCTCACCCTGCACACTGAAATGCAGCTCCAGCCTACTGCCATCAACTCCACATGACTGCTCTCGCTCCCCAGAAGCATCTGCATCTGATCCCATGGACTCACCTGAAGAAGAGTCCTCATCATGGCATACAGAAGGAATGCCCTTTTGTTCTGCCTCTGCCGCACCATCTGCATCACTCAAGCATAAGTGATAAGGTCCCCAATGTTCTTTGCAGATGAAGCAAAGTCCCTTCCTCCTCAACTCATTTCTGCTGCCAGATCCACCAAACTGGAGCAGCTCCTCCCTGGTCAACTGTCTCCGAAAAAGCTCAATGTTCTGCTCAACTAGCCCTTGGGCTAGCTCATAAGCAGTAGGTGAGACCAATTGCTCTCTCCTCCAAATGCTCAACAACCTGGTCTGTAGCATCCTGCAAATGTCATCATTGTTACCCATGACTCCAGCCATGATTTCTAAGATCTTCATCCTCTTCTCAATGGAAAGACCCCAGATGTTATGTAGATCCTGAAGATTCTCTTCTATTAGTTGGAAAACTTTCCGCATAATGTCATCATTATAAGGAAGCATAGGTGAAGTTATTCTGATAATCTCACTGAGACAAGAAGCTAGTATAAGTCTGACTCCTTCACAAGAATGCTCCAAGAATCTTGGATGAATTAAAGCAAGCATTGTTGGTTTGAGCGCCCAATTTAGGACCCTCAAATCTGATTGGCTCACTTTAGGAAGATGTGATTCTAGCTTCTCCAAATTAAGGAAAGTTTTTGCAGTCATCTTTAGGTCCTTCAAATCAAATCCAAGTGCAAAGAGCCAATTCCCTACCTCAAACTGTTTTTGCAAATCCCTTATCTACTCTAGCTGTAGAATGGCATGTATCCCCTTTGAAAAGGGTTTGTTGTTTGGTTTTTCTCTTTGATCCAAGGAAGTATTGCAGCTCCAAGCACCTTGTGCAAGTGATTTTTCAAACTGTAGCTGGTACTGAATTCTTTCTAAGTCATTAAAGCTTTTTCTAATATTTTTGCACAAATTTGGCTCTGGCAAAATCATTTTTTCACAAAAATATGAATTCATCCTAGCAAAGCAATCTAAAAAAAATCTCAGATGAGAAAAATGTTACCCCAGATGCAAGGAAATGATCTCTCCTTAAGCTCTGCGCCGACTCTGGAAATTCTGCAACTGCTGCTCCAAGACTACACTGTTGCCTGACTTCGGCCTCTGATTTACCCACTGAAAACTGCTCAGAAAATTCTAGGAATTTGCGAAGGTGATCCTTGCCCAAAACCTAGAAAAACCCAGAAAGGGTTTCTTCTAATTCCAAACTTTAAAATTTGACCCTTTATAGTTTGGCCCTCTTCCAATTTCGTTTTCTGGCACTGCAGCTGCTACTGTCAATCATTGCTCTCCAAAATCCCAACCAACCTCCTCAAACGGCTCTCCTATCAATCTCCCAACACTCCAGCTCTAAAATCCCACCAATGCAGCTCCCACAAATGAGCCTCCTCCAATGACTACATAGGCCCTTCTAACCAAAATAGCTGCAATTGAAAATTGGAAACCCGCAGGCTGATCCAAGATTGAAGCTCCGATACCACTGTAATATCCCCAAATGGGATATTTTCCTAAATTTGCATAAATTAATCTAAACCCCGAATTATGTCGTAAATCAACATGTATTTTTAATAGAAGATTGCCATGTAAAATAAACATATAATTTCATGCAAATCCACAGCTCCATAATGTAGAAAATAACTCAGCTTTATTATAATATACTGGGGTTACATGCTGAAATGAAAGATAGCTGAGATAACTGAAATACAACTGGCCTCAAGAAAACCTGTTGCACTGCTACACTGCGATGGCCTCCAAAATTGAACTGCTGCACTCTCCCTCCGGCAACAGCTACCATGGAATCCACTGAAGCACTTGTTGAAGATCTGAATGATCCTCACTCCAATATCTCTGAAGCTCTGCAAAACTTCTGAATAAAGTCTCTTCAAAGACAGTTGGGTTTCCATCCAACACTCACAAATCACCCGAGGGTTTCCGTCCTGGGGCTACGACTGAAGTAGGGAACCACGTCTCAAACCTCTCACACAAGCAAATAATATGATCCAAAGATATCTCTCAATGGCCTCTCCTTTTCTTTTATAGAACTCTTGGGGCGTTCTAGAGCATTATTTTATTCATGGAGCACTTTTCCCTCTTATTAAAATATTCTTTTTTAATGCAGAAAAGGGTAAATCAGCTACCACGCCTCCTCCGGTCACTGAAACCCGTGTCCAACCATCCCACCATGTAGGTATCCTCGTCCCGGTTCCAATGAGCTATTACACTAAGGTGTTCCATCATGAATTCCTCCCGGAATGCCACCTTGAGCGTAATTAGCTGACTTAAGCCCATGAATAACTCAAATTTCTGAAAGTTGTCGGAATGCACCGGAACGAAAGCCAAACTGCTCGGATGATGGAATATATCAAGCGAATGCCACCGGACACCATGGAAACTCCTCAAAACTCCTCCAAAAATCCCCTGGCCCCACTGATGACACCAACCTGTACCTATAACTGGTCTGCTCTTAACTCTGGAAGTCCACCCTATCCCTGTCATAGGTGATACCAAAAAAGGGAATATTACAGTAAACCCATTCTGCATGTTTATGATATAAATGATCTAAGTAAGACCACCATGTATGTAACAACTTAGGTAAGCCTAGTATTTTGGATGATTTCTATCCTAGGAGGTTTTTTGTCTCACTGATTCATCTGTGTTTCTCGACACAAATGATCGGCAGAGTTTTCCCCTCCAGCCTCACACCAAAGCTAGGGTGGATTTTGTCATCAAGATGCTAAATGAGTCTTAGTGTTTTCTATCGAGTCTTTGTAAAAGTAGTTTGGGAATAATCCTAGCTAATTGACTAGATTATTTTATTAGAAGCTACTTGATATACTAGATCATGTTTTGAGTCGCAGAATTGGGTAGCTATTTGAGGGTCTATCATGAATGGGTATTCTCTCTTTATGTGTTTAAATTTATTTATCTTATGTAAAGAGGGTTGGAAAAATAATTAAATCCCCTCTCAGTCAATTAATTAAATTTTCTGACCAATTTAAATTAAGAATCTTAAGCCAGAAATTTAATTAATTTTAAGTCCTACGTGAGTTAAAATTCTTCAAAGGCAAAATTCATTGGTCCTTAAAAAATAAATTTTTAAAGGTCCCAAGCCAAGGGAATATTGAGAATTTCAAGAAATTTTGGACCTTTGGGCCTTTGTGGTTAAGTCAAAGTCAAAATTTTGAGGTAATTAACTCAAAAATATTATTTTTGAGTTAATTAAATGGAATTAAACGATAAATTGGAATTTCCTCAAAATTATAATTTCGACAGTCCAGATTAAATATAATTAAACTTTTTTCGACGGTCGAGATTATTTTGACAAGGATCAACTGAACTAGTCGTTGGAGATTTATCTTATAAATTAGAAGTCTTTGTATGTCAATTGCATCCGATCTCTTGATCGTGCACTTGTTCTCAGAAGCTCTTGTAATTTTTTTAGCAATAAAGCATAAAGACTTTGGGGTTACAAACTTTGGTGTTCCTTTTCAAGATCTATGTGGTGATATTGTCTCTAAACTCTGCTACTTTTATTGACATTTGATGGTTGATGGTCTTTATGGATTGATCTGCATATAGGTATCTTATGCAGTTTTCTGGGTTTTCTTAGATTGCATTTTGATTTGACAGAAATATCAATTATCTATATTTCTGAAAGGTCTCATGGCTATTTTTTAAATCTCTATCAATCTAAAATTCAGATCTAAGTGTGCAGAGATCATTATTCAGATTTGAGCGTTTGGGGAAATCTTCAGTTAGAACAGCCGACTCTCGGATTTCAGAAAATCTGAAAAAACTCATTGTTTCCTAATTTCTAAGGTTATCTTACGGAATATTTTTTGCAGGGTCTTTCTAGAGCTTGTGCCTAAATAAAAATATTTATCTTAATTCTTTTGAATTTAAAGTTAGATCTGGCTAGTAAGAGCCGTAGATCTTCAGATCTGGGAGTGAAGTCAGACTTATGTTCCTCAGATCTGACAGATCTACAACCCTTGTGCATAGATCTGTAAATATATTGTATAGATCTGTAATTTACATGCGTAGATCTGAAGCTTTGTAACATAATTTTGAACTCTAACATTTGAGTTTTTAGGATTTTCTCTATTATTGTACATATTGGGTATTTAGTTTTTCTTTTTTCACCAGTGCAAAAATAAATCTAAAAAATCAGCCAAAGAAATCTTCAGATCTGAGCCAGATCTAGACCTTGGAGGGCAAGATCTGAGCTCAATATTTGTTTGCAGGAATAGATCTGAAAACTCAACCAAGGAAATATTCAGATCTGAGCCAGATCTAGACCCTTGAGGACGTATAGGCTTTGGAGGCTATTTTTACAGGATCTTGGTTTCCAAAATTCTAAATTTCAAGCAACAACATTATCCCAAAATTTCAAGAATTTTCAACGGTGGGATCTTCAAAGCCTTGGGCTAAGGGTTTGATCTCTAAACCCTTATTTTCTATAAATTTTATTACAGCAAGCAAATCACAAATAATTAGGCCCTAAAAACACATTTTATATAGTCAAAATTGTTTAGAATTGCAAAATCTTCATTTTCATAATTTTTGGCCATTTGGGCATCTTTAATTTTGCCTAAATCCGACTTTGAAGCTTGCTGGAAATCACTGCATAGCTATGAAAAATCATATCTGAACATTTCTAATGCATATCCTAAATAAGATCCAAAAAATTTGAATTTTCAGTTTTTCGGCAAAACTTACTATTTTTAGACATTGTGGGGATCATTTTTAGTGTTTTCAGTTTGCTGATCTGTTATCAATTTACTGCTCTTATAAACTTATCAGTTCTGAAAATTATTGAATCAAACTCTCTTAAAACCTTAAAATTGAAATTTTCAAGTTTTAATATATTTTTGCTATTTCTGGAAGTATTTGGTAGCTATTTTGGGTAGTTTTATATTGTTGATCTGTCACTGTTTCACTGTTGAAATAAAAATATCAGATCTGAAATTTCTCTTCATCAAGCCCTAAAAATTGTTTTTCTTCAAGTTCAACAATTTTTACTATTTTTAGCCATTTTGGGCATTGGTGCCGGTATCGTTTGTTTGCTGATCTATGGTTTAAATTACTGTTGCAATTTATATTTCATATCTGAAATCTTGCTGAAGAATATATTCTAAGTTTGACTATAGGAGAAAATTTAATTTTTAGATTTGCATTTTTTTAAGAACATCATTTAATCCATAAATTGCTTGAAGTGGTTTTATTCGCATTATACTTTCATGGTATATCTGAATGAATAATTATTGAGATTTAAGTGCTAGTAAATTTCATATGTTTCAATTGGGTTTGATGATCATTGGCATTTGAGTTTTGGAACGTGTTCTATCAATTAAAATTGCCTAATGTTTAATTAACTTTTGTTTCATTTACTTGAAATATTGGATGTTTATTGAATACTAATGTTTGGGAAATCTTTTCAAGTGTGATTGATATCTGATTTTGAGAGCTCTATTGTGGATCTGTATATCTTTTAATCGAGTAATCTTGTGGGCATCTTCATAATTGACACTCTCGCTTAAGTACTTAGTGGTTAGATCAGATTATTTATAACCTAAGTGCTTTAGGTTTTTTTAACATTAACTCTCATCTTCGAAGCTTGCTTCATCTCGCTCCTTCAAATCATTTTCCTTGCATTCTGCATTCTAAATTAACATTGCATAGCAACAGTTTCTCATCAAGTACTTGGTTGTAGTTTCCTTAGCAGGATAGTTGACTCCATAAGGCACTGGTATCAATCTCTCCAATTCAATCGAATCATTTAATCTTGCTACATCTTTTACAAGTATTTGGTTGTTTAACTGTGTCTCCCGAACAGGTTGGTTTCCAACTGGTTCTCCTTCATTCCATTACCATAGGGTCTACCCCCCTCAGTCTGCTATAAGGAGACAACTTAAATAGAGAGATTGGGGATCAGGGTGACAGCCCCCGATCTGAGGCGTTGTTGCAGTGCCTAGACATTTTGTGCGACAAAATTTTTTGGCGCCGTTGCCGAGGATAGAGTTTTTCCGTCCTTGGTCTCAACGACATTTTCTAACCTTCTAATCTTTCTTCGACATTCATTAACCTGTCATACGACATAACATTTTCTGGCGTCATTTCATCATCGTATCTTTCGTCGTATCACTAATCCTTGCATCTTCCTTTAGCACCTGGACATTTCAGTTAGCTTCTTGTTTGGGTGGCAACTCCACTTATTCATCTATTTTACTCCCAGACAAGAATCCCTCCCTGATATCCATCTGCTTCTATCGCCTAATTTTTCGGTTTTAGAATTAGATTCATGTTCAAGTGGCAATTCCAACTCTTTCATTTCTTACAAGAATTTCTGCTAAGAAGCTTGCTTCTTGTGGATCTCTTGACTTTTCTTGAACAAGGATCTATTTCTCTAACATCCATTTAGTTATCCCTTTGAGCAAGACATCATGGACTTGTTTGCCCCTTGTAACTTTGCTAACATCCAAGGTTATCCAAATGGCCTTCCTAACAATGGCATGGAAAGGTTACCTACTTTTCAAGGAAATAATGCGGTTAGTGTCAAAGCTCATTTGTTTGCTTTCGCTGGTTGGTGGAATAAATTTGCGGTTTTAAATAACGATTTCGAGGATGTAAAGATGAAGCTTTTTATTCTTACTTTTGAGCAAGATGCTATGGAATGGTTTACTGAAAAACCTAATAATTCATTCAATACCTTTGAATCAATTATAGTTGTTTTTAAGGGTAAGTTTGGTGATAAAAGGGAAGATAAACATTTGGTTAGAGATATTAGCGTCATGGAGAAAAAAGAAAATGAAACAGTAGAGGAATTTAATAAGAGGTTTAATGGTATTATTAAAGAATTACCTCAAGATTATAGACCTCCTGCCAGGTTCCTTTTTTATTGTTATATTGATGCCTTTGATGTTGATACTTCTTATGAGTTGAGGCGAGCTAAAGTTAATGATTATAAGGCTACCCAGATTTTAGCTGAGGAGATTGAAAAGGATAAGAAAGCATCTAGAATGTCCAAAACTCCAGATTTTGATAGGTTTTTGACAGAAGCTAAGGGAAAAGAAATTAAAGATTTTGATGAAGACCCTATGCATAAAAACTTGAAAGCATGGAACTTGATCAGGAAAAGTTAATATCTAATCATTCTGAACAAATAAGTGTCTTACAGGCTAGGTTGGTCCAAATGGAAGGATCTCAAGCACAAAATTTCCAACCTAGAAGTAATAATGCTTTGCAGAAGAGAGGACCATCTAATGAGCAGAGACCGCCAAATCAAATTGAGTCTGCAAATCTCGTGGATGAAGCTTCGCCTTATTGTAGAGCCTATAATGCTCTTCATGAAGAGGTTACTTGCCATGTTGTCAAAAGAATCATAGATAGTAGAATGACAGGGTCGAGCTATCAAATTAATGTTGTTGGTAAGGACTATCACATGCATATAGAAGATCATGAAAGTCATGTTAAGGAAACAGCTAAGATGATTAAGGATATGCAACCCAATCATACGCAAATGATTCAAAACATGGAAGCTAACCAGATCAATCTTCAAAATAGGATAAATGCCATGGAAGCAAGTCATGCACAGGAAATAAATGTCATGGAAAACAGCGTAAAGATAATGGAAGTTAATCATTCTAATCAGATGTCCATTATTCAAAATCATATGATTGCAATGGAAGCAAGACACACCCAGGAAATGACTGCCATGAAGGACAATCACTTGTTGGAAATGAAAATTATGGAGGCAAACCAGACCAATCTACAAGACAGATTCGTAAAAACAGAACTCAATCAAGCAAAATTAATAGTAAGGCATGCCAAGGATATGAGTTCCATACAGAAAAGGTCGGAAAAAATGGAAAATTTAAATATATAGAAGTTCCAACCCAAATTTGATAATGAAGATTCATCAACAGATCATAGGCCTCTCAGTTTGCTGAAGCAAGCTCCATCCTATTATGAGGAGACCGTTTCTTCCATTGAAAAGTGGTTGATTGAAGGCGACCCGGATAAAAGGAAAGCCGAAGGGAATCAGGTTAATACATCACCCTTGACAGAGCAGATGCAGAATGAAGAGAGGCATGTCACACATATATTGTTTACTTCGTCTGACAGTTCACAAGTAGAATGTTCCACATCATCAACAATACAAACTGCCATGAAGAAGAGCTTGAAGCGAAAAGGAAAAAGAATAAGGAAGCAGTTTGATTCGTCTGATGGCCGAGAGCAGCTCGATATTTGGATAAGACAGAGTCCTACAATATCCAGGATCAGGCATGGCACATCTGAAAAGCAGCCTACAGACTTGCCTGAAAGCAGGCAAATGCTCAGCATACACTATATTGAACACATCTGATGCCACAGGGCATCCTTTGTATTGTATCTCTAACCTTACACCTTGTTATTTCAGCATTTCATTTTGTAGTTAGAGTAGATTTATTTTTCATGTTAAGTAGAATAATAAATGAAAGATGAGTTTCTATTTTTTCATGTGCTTAATGCTATATGATGATATTTGGATGGATGCTACTTATGTAATTTTGTGTTGCTTGGATACAGATTCTGGATTCTCACATTCCTCCGGTAAAGCATCATATCCCCAAGTAGAGCCAGATGTTGGCCACACTTTGTCAACAACCCCATAGCAGTACACCCCCATTTTTTCAAATGGGATTCATCATGTTTGTCATGTTCACGCCATTCAAATTTCATCATTAATCGGTAGTTTTATAAATGATGTAAATCCATTCTGCATGTTTATGATGTAAATGATATAAGTAAGACTACCATGTATGTAACAACTTAGGTAAGCCTTTATTTTGGAGATGGTTTCTATTCTAGAAGGTTTTTTTGTCTCACTGATTTCTTTGTGTTTCTCGACACAAGTGATCGGCAGAGTTTTCCCCTCCACCCTCATCCCAAAGCTAGGGTGGATTTTGTCATCAAAATGCTAAGTGAGTCCTAGTGTTTTCTATCGAGTCTTTGTAAAAGTAGTTTGGGAATAATTCTAGCTAATTAACTAAATTATTTTATTACAAGCTACTTGGTCTATTAGATCATGTTTTGAGTCGCAGAAATGGGTAGATATTTGAGGGTCTATCACGAATGGGTATTCCCCCTTTATGTGTCTAAATGTATTTATCTTATGTAAAGAGAGTTGGAAAAACAATTAAATTCCCTCTCAGTCAATTAATTAAATTTTCTAGCCAATTTAAATTAAAAATCTTAAACCAGAAATTTAATTAATTTTAAGTTCTAGGTGAGTTAAAATGCTTCAAAGGCAAAATTCGTGGGTCATTAAAAAATAAATTTTTAAAGGTCCCAGGCCAAAGGAATATTGAGAATTTCAAGAAATTTTGAACCCTTAGGCCTTGGTGGTTAAGTCAAAGTCAAAATTTTGAGGTAATTAACTCATACATATTATTTTTGAATTAATTAAAATGAAATTAAATGATAAATTCGAATTTTCTCAAAATTATAATTTCGACGGTCGAGATTATTTTGACAAGGATCAACTGAACTAGCTATTGGAGATTTTATCTTATAAATTAGAGGTCTTTGTATGTCATTTGCATCCGATCTCTTGATCGTGTACTTGCTCTTGAAGCTCTCCTGTAATATTTTATGGAATAATAAAAACGAAGACTTTGGAGTTTTATTTTGATGGTGGTGTTCCTCTTCAGCATTTTATGGTAAACTTGTTCTTTATATTCTGCTGGTGATTATTTTAATTGATTGTTTATTAATGGCTCTTGTAGAGTAATCTATTGCACAAGAATCTTGCTTAGGTTACTAGATTTAGGATAAGAATATTAATTGGATTGAGTTAGCAGATATCTCTAACTCTTGATATCTTTAACTTATTTCTCTATTGATTTAACAGTTTAACTTTAAGTGTGCAGAAATCTTTCGGATTTAGAATTTGGCGTTTGGGGAAGTCCTCGATTGGACCAGCTGACTGCCAAGGAGATAAGATCTGAAAAGCCTTTCGGATCTAATTCCCTTAGCTTATTTTAAATTCCATTTTTTGCAAGGTTTTTTCTAGGGCTTGTGCCTAATTACAAAATTTATCTTAACTTTTATTGAACTTAAAGTCAGATCTGACTAGTAAGAGCCTTAGATCTTCAGATCTGGGAGCGAAGTCAAACTTATGCTCCTCAGATCTGACAAATCTGCAACTCTTGTGCATAGATCTGTAAATATATTGTATAGATATGTATTTTACATGTGTAGATCTGAAGTTTTGTAACAATTTTGAATTCTAACATTTGGGTTTTAGGATTTTCTCTATTACTGTACATATTGGGTATTTGGTTTTTCTTTTTCACTTGTGCAGGAATAGATCTGAAAAATTAGCCAAAGAAACCTCTGATCTGAGTCAGATCTAGACCCTAGAGGGCAAGATCTAGGCTCAATATTTGTTTACACGAATAGATCTGAAAAATCAGCCAAAGAAATCTTCAGTTCTGAACCAGATCTAGACCTTGGAGGACGTATAGGCTTTCGAGGCTATTTTTACAGGATTTTGGTCTCCAAAATTCTAATTTTCAAGCAGCAACATTATCCCAAAATTTCAAGAATTTTCAACGGTGGGATCTTCAAAGCCTTGGGCAAAGGGTTTAATCTCTAAACCCTTACTTTCTGCAAATTTTATTACAGCGAGCAACTCACAAATAATTAGGCTCTAAAAACACATTTTATATAGTCAAAATTCTTTAGAATTGCAAAATCCTCATTTTCAGAAATTTTGGCCATTTGGGTATCTTTAATTTTGCCTAGATCTTACTTTGAAGATTGTTGGAAATTACTACATAGCTGTGAAAAATCAGACTTGAACAATTCTGATGCATATCCTAAATAAGATCCAAAAAAATTGAATTTTCAGTTTTTCGGCAAAACTTACTATTTTTAGACATTGTGGGGATCATTTTCAGTATTTTCAATTTGTTAATCTGTTATCAATTTATTGCTGTTATACACTTATCAGTTTTGGAAATTACTGAATCAAACTCTCTTAAAGCCTTGAAATTGAAATTTTCAAGTTTTAATATATCTTTGCTATTTCTGGAAGTATTTGGCAGCTGGTTTGGGCATTGTTATCTTGCAAATCTGTCACTGTTTCATTGCTGAAATAAAAATATCAGATTTGAAATATCTCTTAATCAAGCCCTAAAAATTGATTTTTCTTCAAGTTCAACAATTTTTATTATTTTTAGTCATTTTGAACATTGACGCTGGTATCATTTGTTTGTTGATCTACGGTTTAAATTAATGCTGCAATTTATATTTCAGATCTGAAATCTTGCTAAAGAATATATCCTAAGTTTGACTATAGGAGAAAATTTAATTTTTGGATTTGCATTATTTTAAGAGTATCATTTAATCCATAAATTGTTTGACAAAGTGTTTGTTTAGCATTAAAATTTCATGGTGTTTATTGATGATTAATTATTGAGATTTAAATGCTAATTATTTTCTTATGCTTTAGTTGGGTTTGATGATCATTGGCATCTGAATTTTGGGAATGTTTTCTATTGATTAAAATCACTTATTGTTTAATTAACTTTTTTTCATTTACTTGAATTATTGGTTGTCTATTGAATACTAATGTTTGGGAAATCTTTTCAAGTAAGTGTAATTGATATTTGATTTTGAGAGTTCTATTATGGGTCTGTATATCTTTTAATTGAGTAATCATGTGGGCATCTTCATAATTGACACTCTCGCTTAAGTACTTAGTGGTTGGATCAGATTATTTATAATTTAAGTGTTTTAGGTTTTTTAACATTAACTCTCATCTTCGAAGCTTGCTTCATCTCACTCCTTCAAATCGTTTTCCTTGCATTCTACATTCTAAATTAACATTGCATAGCAGCAGTTTCTCATCAAGTACTTGGTTGTAATTTCCCTAGCAGGATAGTTGACTCCATACGGCACTGGTATCAATCTTTCCAATTCAATTGAATCATTTAATCTTGTTAGATCTTTTACAAGTATTTGGTCGTTTAACTGTGTCTCCCGAACTGGTTGGTTTCCAACTAGTTCTCCTTCATTCCATTTCCATAGAGTCTACCCCCCTTAGTCTGCTATAAGGAGACAACTTAAATAGAGAGATTGGGGGTCAGGGTGACAGCTCCCGATCTGAGCCATTGTCGCAGTGCCTAGACATTTTGTGCGACAATAGGCAGCATGATGCAGCAATTTCAGAGGGAGTTGCAATACAAATGTGGCAGTGACATGGGCAGCAGTACAGAGAGCAATAGTGCAGTGGATGGAGGGCAGCAGGCCAAACATCAGCAGCACAGAAACCAACATCAAGATCTTGCAGTACATGGTGTGGATGTATTGCTAGAGCACACTCCGTGCTAAGAGGGAGTGTTGAGGTTTTGTGTAGTTGGTGTAGCATCAGGTGTGCTCTAGCCCTGAAATTTTGTGGAGGGGCTAAGACACGCTTGAACTCCAAAACCCAGAAAGTGTTTTGTGAAATTTCCGCTGGTGTTCAAGTTATTCAAATAATTAATTATTTTAATGGACTTCCTAAAGTCTAAATTTAGGAAAATTAAATATTAAAGTGAATTAATTAACACATGCTGAAATGTTCTAAAAGACATGAAACAAGCAGTGTTTTAATCTCAGCTGCTGATAAGTGTTTTAATCTCGGTCGTTGATGAGATCATCGAAAAAGTATAAGAGAAAGGCTTGAAGGTCAGTTGGAGACACACACACACAGGCAGAGCTGAGAGACTGATCTGGAATTCTAGGGCAGGGTTTGCTAAGAATTTCCGAAGGAGTTTTCTACAACGAGGGGTAGTATTGGCTAAGGGGATGGTCTGATCCTGGAGCCGAGAGTCCGCAAGAGGAAGAGGAGCAGCAAACAAGGACAGCGTAGAGGAGCAGAGAGGTTGCGTAGTAACTATGCAGCAGCTGCGCAGCGGAGGGGCTTTAGCCGCTACGTAGGTGCTACGCAAGCCCAGGAGGGGCAGCGCTGCAGCTTCAGGGAGCTTTAGAAGTTATGCATAGGCCTTCAGAGGAAGCGTAAGGACTTCGTCACCCACTCTGGCGTTACGCAGTCCCTCTCTGAGCAGCGCAGTGGCACGCAGAGCCGAACAGGCTTGACGTTGGGGATTCAGGGGCAGCATTGGGGTTTCTAGGGCCAGATCCGGGTTGAGTCTTGTAAATCTCGTTTGAGGGTGTGGATCAGTCAGATATTTGGCCTTGGACAACAGGTTAGCTGCAAATTTCTTTTATTCTCTGTCGGGTTTTCCAGATCTGGAACCCAGGTTTGTTGTACTCAGATTCTACTTAATAAAATAAACCCTCATATCTGTTGCACCGATTTTCCCGCTTTAGGTTTTTCCGAGGACTTATGTCCAAAAATCAGTGTGTCACTTTGTTTGAATGAGCGTAATATTCAGTAAATGATCCACATGTGTAGACTGTTAATTGTGTTTACTTCGGTATTTCCTGAATCTAATTTCTGAAGATAAATTGCATAATTTAATCAAGTAGGAGAAGTAAACCATGATGCTACAATAGAATTTATACATAGTGGATTTCCAATTTGTGCATCTAGATTGTACTCAGATTTTCACTGCTGCATAATAATAAAAACCCTCACTATTGCATCAGTTTTCCCGAGTTAGGTTTTTCGAAGGACATTTGTCCAAAAATAACGGTGTCAATTTTATGTGTGTGTGTGTGCTAGTATTTGTGAAAAAATCTTAACTAAGAAACCCTACTATTAATTCTCGATTTACTTCTCCTACTTGATTAAACATACAAGTTATTTATCTGAACATTCATAATTAACGTCGAAGTAAATACAATTAACAGCCTACACATGCAGATCATTTACTGAATAATACACTCAAATGACAAAGTGACACATAGATTTTTCAAACAAATGTCCCTAGAAAAACCCAATGCGAGAAAACCGGTGCAGTAGATATGAGGATTTATTATTATTAAGAAGCAGTTTCTGAGTACATCTAGGGTGCCATAAACTCGGCTAACCCAATAGAGAAAACCTCGGCAGTCAGAGAAAATGTGAAATATACCTCACTCTCGCAAGTCCCGGCTGATCCAGATGAGCATCTAGTAAAACCGCAACCTGGGCTAAGGAACTGCATCACCCTAGCTCTGCATGGATCTACTTCTCCCAGATCTCAGTGTCAGCTTGGAGATGTTGCGCTGCCTCTACGTGGGCCTGCATCACCCTCCTGAGGGACAGTGTCACTCCCTCTGATGGCTGTGTTGTCTCCACTACATCTCTGCTACCCTTGTTCTGCACTGTACTCTTGGCCCTCCTGACCAATCACTACATCTGCCCCTCGCTGCAAACTCTGAGTCACTCAGATCTGATCTTCATCCGAGCAATGCTTCGTCAGAAGAATTCGATCTCTTAGACTCTGTGTGTGTGTCTTCAACTAACCCCAAGTCTTTCCTTTATACTTTTCTCGTTGACACCTCAACAGTCGTGATCTAATCTCTTATCAACGACTCAGATTAAAAGACTACTTTATCTGCGTCACTTAGAATACTTCATCACATGTGTTTAATTAATTCACTTTAATTTCTCTAATTCCCTAAGTTAGACTTAGGGTCCTCATTAAAAAAATTAATTATTTTAATATCTCACACACCAAATGAAATTTCTCCAAACGCTTTCTGGGTTTTGGAGGTCTTGTGTGTCTTAGCCCCTCCACAAAATTTCAGAGCTAGAGCACACCCAATGCTACCTCAAAATCTCAACACTCCCTCTTAGCACGGAATGTGCTCTAACAATACATCCACACCATGTATCGCAAGATCTCGGCATCGGTCTCTGCATTGTTGATGCTTGACCTGTTGCCCTCCATCCACTGCGTTGTTGCTTTCTATACTGTTGCCCATGTCACTGCCACTAACACTGCTACATCTGTACTGCAGCTCCCTCTCAATTTGCTGCATCATGTTGCCCATAGCATTGCCACTGCTAACTGCTACGCTGCAAATCAGTTGCTGAGAATTAAGCAACTGAAGGACCCCTGCCCAATCTTTGACAGAAAAGTCGAACTGCATCTCATCACTGAAGCTATTGTGTTGCTACAGCTCTGCACTTCGCTGTTCCCTTTACAGCGCCTCAGCATTGCCCTCTACTTCACTGTGATCTTCTGCGCCCACTGCTCCACTTATCCCGCTACCGTCTTAAGGCTCCCGTAGCTCGTATGTGATCCAAGAGTTTAGGCACCTCAAGGATCATGCCTCCTTTCATCTATAGCTTCTCTACAGATCCATACCGCCCCACTTACGTGGCTCATGAGCACTCATGGCTACGTCAGCATCACTCCCATCGTCCTTTACTGTTGTTGCCTTGGATTCAGAAGATCCTTTGTCCTTCTTCTTAGGACAAGTGTTGGCAAAGTGTCCAAGTTCGCCACAATTAAAGCACCGAACCTTGGATAGGTCCCTCTTTTTCTTCCCTTGATGCCTTTGTTCCTTTGATGCAAGGCCTACATCCTCTTCTTCTTCTTTCTTCACCTTCACTGTTTCGTTGCCGCTGCTTTGCCTCTTGGTAAATCTCTTGATTTCCTCCTGACGGAGGATTGCCCACATGTCTACCCAGGATGGTCACGCTGCCCTGCCCAATATGCTCCGGACAAACGTTTCCCATTCCTTGGTGACTGCATTCAGGGCAGTCCTTACCAAGAGCCCTTCATCTGGAGTTGCACCCATGGCAATCAGTTGATCTTGGAGAGTCTGGAGTCTAAACAGGAAGGGATCTATCTCCTCACCAATCTGCATCCGGAATAGCAAATTCGTGCTTTGGAGACAATGTATCAGCTAGGCACGACTCTGCACCGTCAGAATCTCCACCACACCAGTAATTGTTGAAGATTTGAAGCCCTGCCTCCGGATCTTAGGAATACTTCACAGCAACAAAACAAAACAAAAAGTTGGACTGCGTACCTCTCACTGTTGAAGATCTGAAGCCCTACTTCCAGATCTCGGGAATACTTCACAGCAACAAAAAAAAAAAATTGGACTGCGTCCCTCTGGCTAGCCTCTGCGTGAGCACACTGGCTTAGCGCAGCACAACACAGATGCTCCTACATCCCTCTGGAAGGCACTGCGCTATCTCTGCTTCACCCAGATGGGACTTCGTAAGCCCCTGCGTAGCCTCTGCTGGGACTGCGTCCTCCTAATGCTGCACTGCCCTCTCTGAATCTCTCTTGCTTTAGCTGCCTTCTGCAACAAAAATTTCTTAAGCCAATTTTGCTGGAGATTCAGCTTTATCTGCAATGCTCTTATACCATGTGAAAATTTCTTAACTAAGAAACCCTACTGTTAAATCTCTATTTACTTTCCATACTTGATTAAACATACAAGTTATTAATTTGAATATTCAGAATTAACATCGAAGTAAATACAATTAACAGCCTACACATGCAGATCATTTATTGATTAATACCCTCATATGACGAAGTGACACAAAATTTTTGGACAAATGCCCCGGAAAAACCCAATATGGGAAAACTGGTGCAGCAAATATGAGGGTTTATTATTATTAAGCAGCAATTTCTGAGTACATTTAGGGTGCCGTAAACTCGGCTAACCCAATAGAGAAAACATCGACAATCAAATTAGATGTGAGATATACCTCACTCTCGCAAGTCCCCGCTGATCTGGATGAGCAACTGGTGAAACCCCAGCTGGCTCTGTGTAGCAACTGTGTAAGCTTGCGTAGCCTAGGCTCAGGAACTGCATCACCCTAGTCTGCGTGGATCTGCCTCTCCCGGATCTCGGTTTCGGCCCTGCTAGCTCAGAAACCCTTCTTCCAAAGAATTTTGGACTTTTGCTTGGAGATGATGCGTTGCCTCTACGTGGGCCTACGTCACACACCTGAGGGACTGTGTCACACCCTCTAATGGTTGCGTTGTCTCCATTGCGTCTCTACTGCCCTTGCTCTGCACTGTACTCTTAGCCCTCTTGACCAATCACTGCATCTACCCCTCGCTGCAACTCTAAGTCACTCAGATCTGATCTTCGTCCGAGCACTGCTCCGTCAGAAGAATTCGATCTCTTGGACTCTGTGTGTGTGTCTCCAACTGACCCCAAGCCTTTCCTTTATACTTTTCTTGTTGACACATCAACGACCGTGATCTAATCTATTATCGACGACTCAGATTAAAAGATTGTTTGATCTGCGTCACTTAGAATATTTCATCACATGTGTTTAATTAATTCACTTTAATTTCTCTAATTCCCTAAGTTAGACTTAGGTTCCTCATTAAAAAAATTAATTATTTTAATATCTCACACCCTAGATGAAATTTCTCCAAACTCTTTCTGGGTTTTGGAGGTCTTGTGTGTCTTATCCCCTCCACAAAATTTCAGGGCTAGAGCACACCCGATGCTACCTCAAAATCTCAATAGTATTTTCTCAGTTTCTAGCATTATTTTCTTCCACAGTTTATTTGTGAAATCACTGTGTGAATTATTTGGTATTTGTCGTAGCAAACTGCAAATAAATTGCTAAATAAAATTAACAATTATGAGAATAATTTCCAGTTGCTGTGATAGATGAAATTTTCACATGGTATCAGAGCGTAAGTGATTAGCCGAGAAGCTCAGAAGCGAAGAGGAAAATTTCACTGCTCAGAGAGAGCAGCAGGCCGAAATTTTCAAAGGCAGCACAATCCATTGACAGGCAGGTCGAGTTGCTGGGGCAGCAGTTCGATTTTCAGATGCAAGGTGGCAAAAAAATCGAGTTGCCCAGATTAGTAATTCCGGCAGTCAAAGGGGGCAGCCGCAGCTCAGATTTTCGTGGAGCAGATTCCTTGGCTGAACACAGAGGGTTTTGCAGCAACAGAACCAGCGTCGGGTGGAAGAGAAAAGCACACATAGAGGGATATTTCTCTTAGATGGCTTCTAGCCAAGAAATATGATTTTCTCAGTTGCAGATTGGTAGTAGCAGCTAGTAGAACAACACATTCCAGGAGAGAGTGCAAGTAGCAAAGTAGCAGTCGAGCAGAGGAAGAGGTAGTTTCCAGATCAGATCAGAGAAGGCCACAGCTGGGCTCAGGCACCAAGACAAATTGGAGGGTGCCTCCTATTAGGGTCTTATAATAATAGGATTCATAATTTTGGATTGACTATGATTAGTCTTGTAATATTGTACATACTTTTGCTTTTTGCAAAATTGTTTTCCCATATTAAAAATAAAAATAAAAATGTAAAGACGGTGAAGTCCTAAAAGAAAAATCAAAGGACTTATAAAAGAAAAGGATCAAAAAGAATATAAGATATGAACCCCACCACAAAGAGATAAAAATAGATTCGGAAAGTGATGAAAATTCAAATGCCACTACTTTTTACTTTACTTTGCAAAATAAGATTGTGTGCAGCTTGTCAAAAATGCCACAATCCATGATGGTCAAACAGCGTAATATTGATCATTCATGTTTTAAATTTCATGCTGATAGTTAGAGAATAAAGATCTAGCCAAACTGTTTAATCTTGACAGGTTAGTAGTTAGGTAGAGAATAATAGATGAGCTCAACAGTTTAATCTGAGCCATTGGAAGTAATAAGGTTAGAATTAGATAGTTTTCTTATCAAAGAAAAATAAAAATGGTCAGCAAGCTCAAATGCACCCAAATAAAATGAAGAAAAAATGTTAAGATAAATGATGGGTAGGCAGAAGCAGTTTTCACAAGGCATGGAGAGCATCAAAACTGGTCATTTCATATTACTAACTTCCTTCAAAACTCATTTTTCCTTGTTAAAATATCCCTTTCCCTTCATTTTAACCTTTTTCCCCTTCATTTATTTTCCCTTACTAAACCCCTTTTCCCTAGATTAAAATACATTTTCGTTTAAAAAAGTAATTCCCCTTACTAATTTCCCTTTTTTCATTTAAACCCACTAAAACCCCCTTATCCCAAGTCTAAAGGTTAAAATGATATGTCAAGTCCCACTATAAAAAATCCCACCTCGATGTTATTTCAATCCATCCTTAGTGTATTTTATATCTCGCAAACATAACTCATTCCCGCACATATTCAACTCCCGCATCATTTTTCATTTAACCTAGTTTAATATATATGGTTAAACCCATTCCCATACTTTGTTAACCATTATATATAAACTCCCACTAAACGGTTTAACCCAACTCTGCTTATTAACCCCCATATGTATTAATTCCTGCATAGCATATCTTACTCCCGATCCCATATAGCATATAGCTTATATTATAAATTTTCGCAAATATAACCCCGCCTATTATAAAGTCCCGACCCCATATATATAATCCATTGCATACATTAAACCCCATCGCGTGACTTAAAACCCGGGCCCCGCCTCTTAACAAATCCCCGATGGATCCCTCCCATTCGCCCATCCGTCCGATCACAATTCCTCAAATCCAACAACCAATTGCTCCTATCACAGTCTCCATTGCCCGACCATTAACACTACTAAGGGCTAGCAAAATAAGCAGTTTCGCAGCGCCGCCCCTCCGCTACGTGGCAACCCTTGATTCTATCACATCCTCCAAAAGAATACCACCCACCCGCCTTTCACGATGCGAAAACCACCGGGCTGTTTTCTGCCTGTATGAATAATACCACCCTCATTTGAATTTAACCTCGCGCCCAAAGATTAACCACTATTGGTTAAAAAAGCAATAAGACCGCCCTTTCAAGCCTTTTTCACCATTATTCTGTTTAAGGTTTGGCGAAAAGAGCTACTTCTGACCTATTCCAAAGAAAAAAATTACTCTGCCGACCTGTTTTTAAGCCCTTTTTCACCAAAATTCAATACTCTTCGCTGCTACAACCGGTGCAAAACCTGTTTAAAGCAATATAAAGACCATTGAAGCCTCAAAAAGCCTGCGCTACCCCCAGAGAACCTTTCTGCATACTAAAGCTTCATTTTCCAGGTATTCCTGAAATACTAAGACCTGTTCTTAAGCAATCAAGTAAAAATTTAAGTAATTTAACCAGTTTAGGAGCTTTGCAGACCATAGGAAAGCCACTATTACCTCTCAAACCCTTTCTACAGACTAATATTATCCTTTCACAGTATTCCTGAGGGCCTGAGCATGTTTCTTAAGCGAAAGAATAAATTAATTGAATAAAATAAACAAATAATGGCTTTCCAAGGTATTGTTATAGTCAATCCCCTGCAACCACCTGTTGTTGATGTGGAACATACCCCCCTTGTAGACAAAGACTTCAAAATTAGTGACCCTGTCACTGATTTCAACCTCCTTGAGCTCCACTGCTGGAGCCATGAAAGTCAATTGACCAAGCTGATGATGTTTAAATTTGGGAGTCAAATTTGCCAAAGTATATTGTCCCACAGACCTTCCAGTGTCCAGAGGATATCAAACTCTGTCAAACCAGCTATTTGCCTGATCAAAGAGCCTTAGTGACCCCTGGTAAAGAGATTTTATTCACCATCACAGCTGAATCAATAAACCAGATGGTACAAGTCCAACATAGGCCTAATGAAGCCCCACTGTCTATTGAGATCCTCACTTTATTGTATTTAAAGTTGGATTTCCACAAGAGGTTCCAGATATTTCAAACATTTATTCCCTCATCAGTAGAAATTCCTAAGAATAATCCTCCTTATCCATCTTCTATATTTTCTGAGAGAACCAGGCATATTATCACCATGTTGTCATGTATTCTGGGTTATTTCATTGATGATCATGTTGATGCTTCAGTCCTAGGTTTTGTCTATTTTCTCCCCTGGTCAGCCTCTTTCTTTTACATTCAATTTTTCGCAGTACCTCTCTGATACAATTCATGAACAGCTGGTTAAATTACCAAAGGAGGGAGTATTCAAGTATTCATCTGTTTTGTTCCATATGTTCCTATACTTTAAATCTGAAAGATTTGCAATCAACCTTCAAAAACTGGATGTTGAAGGTAATCCTCAATCAGTAATCTTTTGGACTTCATTAATCAGGAAAGATTCCATAGAGTTCACAGACAAAGACTTCATTGACTCATTCATCTATCCATTTGTCAACATGCTGAACAACAGCATTCAATCAAGAGTTAGTGATGAGATTAAAAAGGTCTTGCAGTTATCAGAACACAGTAGGACAGGAGATTGGAATCCTTATCAGAACCACACTGAGATTAGGGTATATGGATGTCAACTCACTCCATATAAACTACCTAAATACCTCCCAATGAGGTTATTTGCTCTTGAATATATCAGACATATCCTTAACTCTGATGAAGTGAATTTCTTGTCAGCCAAAAAGAAAACACAGTTTAAGATCAAAAACCAGATTGGTCCCTTTATCTGCAACAACAGGATTGTTGGTCAACAAGCAGAAAAGTATCTTCAAGAATTCAAGTTCAATGAAAGCTTCAAATGGAATTATGATACTTTAGGAGTAATCAGCAAATTAAGAATCAAGTTTAAGCTAACTCCTTTTGTCCATGATTCAAAACCAGACATTGAGAAGTACTCCAACCAGTCAGAGTGGTTGGAGAATACTTTGAAAGAGTTGGAGAAACCAGTAGAGACCAGTTCTATTCTACAAACTCCAGCCCCACAAGATAGGAACTCTAAGAGAGTCAGAGAAGAAGGATCATATTTAGCTCAAACCACCACTGAAACAAAATTCAAATTGATGTACAGGAAGAAGCCCAAATTAAATCCTGTAAATGGACAAGTTGAGACAATTGAAATCCTTGATACAGACCCAGTGATTAAAGACAATGCACCACCTGCAGTTTCTGAAGAAACTCACCAGCCTTCAACCTCTAACACTCAAATCATTAAGAAGCAACACAGTGTTGAGGTGTCTTCATCAAGTAAAACAACAGAAAAAGAACAGGATATCATGCAGAAGTACATGGAAATGAAACTCAGAAATAAGGCATTAAAAGCAAATACTTATGCCCAATACTGGAAGCAGACAGCTAGTGACCAAAGAAAGTTACTTTCAGCATTTGACTACAAGACTAGGAAGATGCAGATGACTTTCTTACAGCCCACAGTGAAGCATCCTAAGTCATCAGCAGATTATAAGAAAACATCATATGAAATTCAAGCCAAGGATCTTCAACCTATAGACCAAATAGAATT